>CM076578.1:1513352668-1513510168 GCA_034641835.2 Pinus albicaulis | reverse complement strand
TAGCAACCAACAAGTCGGCATAATTTTACGAGCCACATCCAGCCTTGAGAAGCCTATATAAAGGAGGAAGCTTGACCTCCTTGAAGCACATTCATCTCCCACTAATACAAGCTAAGGAGGAATAAATGTAGGAAATAAAGAAGGAAGAGGGTTAAGAGGACTTGTTTTTGGGATATTTCTCTCTCATGTGTGTGGAATAAGGCTAGGGTTTTTATAGTGGATCTGAGGTTTTATTCTACAAGTTTGATCTTAAAGAAGGGATGGAAATAATCTTAAGAGAATGTAACTAGAAGCCATCCAAAAGATCCAGAAGGAAGAAAAATGCAGGTAAATGTATGAGGAATCCTTGGAAGGCTGAAAAAATTTCAAATGTGTGGCAACAACAACTGTAGGAGGGTCAGATTTTTAGCTCTTCAGTTACTTTCAAAATTTTGCACCTAGGGGTTGAAGTTATGTTATTGGCAGATGTTTGACTGGGTTTAACTTGAATGAGGAATGAAAATCATTCGGAAAGGTTGTACTTGTTCTTATATTTTATTGTTCTCCATATAGAGGTCTTGGAATTTGTAAATTAAAAGATTTGTAAGGAAGAGAAAAGATTTACAGATTTTCCTGTCAAAAGAAGACGTTTTGGTTTCAGATTTTAGCATATTTTTTTTTTCTTGTTCTTCTTATTTTTTATATTTTTTTCATAATAAGTAAAAAAATTAAAAATAATAAGTAAGAAAAAGTAAAATTAATTAGTAAGAAAAATTAAAAATACCTCAAAAGTAGTTATCATAGAAAGAGAAATCACTCTAATTATTTCCCTTAGATTTGTGAATAGTTAGAAGGCATATGGGCATGATCCAATGCATATGTGTGTGTCTGTGTGTGTGTGATATATATTTATATAACATTTCCATAAGCATACCAAGAAGGAAAAATATGCTAAATACTAAGGCCACAAAGGTTGTGGTGGGGTATTGACAACAAGGAGGGTTGTTCTGGTAGCGTGAGACCACAAGAATAATAGTACCATAGGCCAATGTCGGGGTGCATAGGTGGGGTTTAGAATTTCATTTAATCTATCATGGAACCATATTAGGGCTAGATGGAAGAACTATATTGGATCCCCTGGCTATCAATTATACAAAAATAAGGACCTACCTCTATGTGTTGTTGATTATTACAAGCAAATTCTCATTTCTTGATATGAGGGCTACACAGGAGACAATAATCGTGATGGTGAAAACCCTACCTTTGATTGAGGTCACGAGTGCCCCTTGCATTTTGAGCTCAGGCATCAATGGATATGTGTACCTTTCATTGTTGATGGTTGGGGCCCATAGGATGACATGGGTTGGTTATCTTACCTATATGTGGTAATCGTTTAAGGCTTGCATGTAATTAAAATGAAACATGTGTATGTGTGTGATGAATGAGCTAGTCATAATCACGTGGAACAAGGGCTAGACCCACATCAAATGAAATTAGAATAACATACACACACATATATATATATATATATATATATATATATATATATATATATATATATATATATATATATATATATATATATATATATATATATATATATATATATATATATATATATATATATATATATATATATATATATATCTGTACGTGTGTGTGTGTGTGTATATATTATACACACACACACACACACACACACACACACACACACACATATATATATATATATTTGGATGGCTCTATGGAAGGGTCCATGGGAGTGTGTGTGATGGGCCTCCAGCTTAGACACAAAATAAGGCCAATCTAACCTTTCTTAGGCACATGAAGGTTATATTAAATCTCCCATTATACACTTAATAATTTTTTTCTAGATTTAATATGTTCTTAGGAAGTTTTAGAGATAGTTGCATATTTTGCTGGGTGTGGAGCCTGATCTTAATCTTGATTCAGAGGTCTTTGTTTCAGCTAGATGTGTACCCCATGAAGACTATACATCCCTCCATGTGGGAGGGGGGGGTGTGTGGTAGGGACTTTCCCCCCCCCTCCCCAACCCCAACGAACGTCCAGGGGGGGGCGACCCCCCATCGGCTGGGTGGTCTGGGGGCTAGCGGTCCCAAGGCAAGGGTTTAGAAGACAACATCCCCGAAGAAAAAGAAAGGGGTAAATATGTCTTCTAAAATATTCTAATTTCGTAGTCAATATATTTCATTCATTAGGTGGATGATATGACAGTAGAAGTTATGTCTAATGTAGGGTTTTTTTCCCTAGAAGGCAACCCCTCATTTTATATGAAGGCATTGTATTGTATGTGTATTATGAGTTAGAAATAGAAAGGGCGACTATGAGAGAGAGTAGAGGATATTACATCGAATCTCTTGTAGGTTGTGTCTTTTCATCTTTCTGGATAATATAAAGGAAGGATTGGTTGATTGGGGTGGATATAGCCCAAATTGGGTGAAACACATATATCTTTGTCTCTCTTGTTTTATATGTTTTCTGTGTTTTTGTTTCTGCATATTTTATGTTTTCAATTTATTTGTCATATATAATCTTTCTAACAACTGGTATTAGAGACGAAGGTATATTTCACTGCTTAACTCTCAAGAAAGAAGGATTCCTAGTTTGAGTAGGAGAAATGGCGGAAGATAGTAGGTTTAGGGTCAAGAAATTTAATGGCCAAAATTACCTATTGTGGAAGATGCCGATGGAATATTATCTATATCATAAATATTTGTACCTACCATTGATTAGAAAAATGAAGAAGCCGTCGAGTATGGTATACATAGAATGGGACATTCTCGATAGAAAGGCACTTGGAACAATACAAATGTTCCTCGTGGCATCGATAGGCTGCAATATTTTGAAGGAAACAACAATAGAGAGTTGAATTACGACATTAGTGAAACTATATGAAAAAACATGGGCCTCAAATAAGCTATTTCTTTTGAAAATTTTATTTAATTTGAAGATGTCGAATGTTGGATCTGTTGCTCATCATTTAAATGAATTTAATGCAATTATTAGTTAGTTAGGTTCTGTAGGGGTAGAATTTGATGATTAAGTTAGGGCTCTATTATTTATGTCCTTATTTACATAAGGTTTTAATGGTTTAGTTATGGCCATTAGTAACTCTATCTCTATATCTACTACTTTAAAGTTTGATGATGTTTTTGATGCTATCCTTAGCGAGGAAATGTGACAGGAAAGCTCCAGTGAGACATCGAGTAATGGTTTCAGTGCAAAGACTAGGGGAAGAAAAATGGAAAGAGGAAAGATCTTAGCATATCGCAGTAAATCAAGGAAAGAGAGATCCAAGTCGAGGTTGGGAATAGTGTGTTGGAAATGTCGAAATAAAGGACACCTGCAAAAGACTTTAAATCTTGAAAAGGAAAAGAAGGATACACACATCAAGAAAACAATCATGAAGAAAAGGATATTCAGGGGCCTCATTCCATGCCACACCTGATAAGAAATATTTTCATGACTATGTTCAAGGATATTTTGGACACATTCATCTTGGTGATGATAGACCCTATAAAATCGTTGGAATGGGTAAAGTTCTTGTAAAACAACAGAATGTAAACCAATGTTTATTAACGGAGGTAATGTAGATTCCAGATCTAATGAAATATCTTATTTCAACAGAGCAGTTAGGAGGTGAAGGCTTTGTGACAAATTTCACAGATAAAACATGGAATTTCACTAAATGAGCCTTAGTAATAGCAAAAGGCGAAAATGATGATACATCGTATATGCAATGGTATTTATAACTCTATTAATGCTTTAACTTCCAAGGAGTAGATGCAACATTATAGCATCATAGGCTCAGACACATGAGCGAGGATGGGATGAAGATTCTTCACTCAATAAAATTATTACTGGGTTTGAGGAATATTGATTTGGATTTCCATGAGAATTGTATTTATGGAAAAAAGAAGAGACCCAAATTTCTTAGAGTTAGGAAAGAAAATAAGAGTGAAAAATTAGAGCTTGCGCATACATATGTATGAATACCTGCTCATGTATCATCTCTTGTTAGCTCTCATTCGCATGTTACTTTTATTAATGATGCAACTAGAAAAACTTGGATTTATTGTATTCAGAATAAATCGAATGTATTTGATACTTTCAAGAAATTGAAATCTTTGGTTTAGAATGAGAGAAGAAAAAGTTTGAAGCATCTTAGATTAGAAAATGGAGGTGAATATTGCAGCAGAGAGTTTGATAGGTATTGTTCATTGTATGGAATTCAAAGAGAGAAGAAAATTTGAATTCCACAAGAAAACGGTGTGTTAGAAAGAATGAACAAGAGAATCATGGAGTGTGCAAGGTGCATGAGATTTCATACAGGATTGGCTTTACAATTTTGGGAAGATGATGTAGATATTTATGTTTATCTAATAAATATAGGGCCTTCAAGTTCCTTGAATGGTTGTATTTCAGAGAAGTCATGGACGAGTAAAAAGGTAAAATCCTCCTTTTTAAAGCATTTTGGTTGTGAGGCCTTTGTCCATATTAATAAAGAAAATAGAACAAAGCTTGAGGGAATATCAAATAAATGTACCTTTATTTTATATGGTGTTAATTATTTTGGTTATTGCTTATATTAATATGAAAATCAAAAAATAATTATGAGCGGAGATGTAATATTCAATGAAAAGGTCTTGTATAAGAATCAGTTGCAGGAAAAGGAACAAGAAAAAGAAAACAAAGAATACACAATTCTTGATGAGATCACATAAAAATTAAAGGTGCCTAAAAATAATAATAATCAACATGAACAACAAAAACAACCACCACAATAGCAATAGGCACTTCAAACACCTCAAAGTGGTGTTAGAAAATATACTAGGATAAGTAGACCCCCTGAACGATACTCTCCTTCATTATATTATTTATTGTTTACTGATGGTGGTGAACTTGAATGTTAAAAATAATAAATGTAGGTCAAACCAAGAAGAAGAGGAATCTAGACATGATATAAGAGATGGAATCCTTAATACATTACCAGACCTGCGACTTAGTCAGGTTTCCTACAGATAAAATAACCTTGCAGAATAAATGGGTTTATAGGATGAAGGAAGAATATGGAGGAAAACAGAGGTACAAAGCTAGAATTGTGGTGAATGGGTTTTCACAAAAGAAAGGTATTGAGTTTGATACCACGATGACCTCTTTGAAGCAGGAGAACCTTGTAATCCAAAGCTTTGATACCAAATTTTATGAAACCATCTCCAAAAATAGAAGAAAAGAGAGATCAACACCTTAAAAATCAGCCACTTCAAGGGGTCAACCTCCTTTCCATTACATAAATGAACAATCCTTGGATGATACAAATGACAAAAACTCCTTTCTATATATAGGGGTCCGGTCACAATATAATCCTAACTGACCTAACAATAATAATGTAAGGGCACAACAATAATAATAGTGGCTTTTTATGTGGAAAAATAATAACAATATGTGGGCTACATGAGTGCAAAAATAACAATAAAGGGGCTACACTAACAACAATAAGGTACTACAATAGCAATATAGGGATCTAACATATTTAGTAGCACTTTAAGAACTCAATGTCTCATATTTGAATTGAGTACGATGACTTGTTGAGATTTGAAATTGATTGGTATTAGGTGCCTTAATGAAAGCATTGTATTGACATGGTAGTAATGAAATGGGAAACTCTTCTTCCCTACACCACAACGATGGATATGTAGTTTCAGGTAATAGTGATGACACCTACATAGTAAGAGTTTCTCTAGGAAAAGAAACATTGGTATAGAATACAAAATAATCAAGCACTATGTAGGGTATATAATCTCTATAAATGCTAGAAATTAAATACAACAAAGATATCCATATGTTTCCATTAATTTTGGAATTATATAATTCACATGTGCACATGGTGTATAGATTATGCATACAACAGGGTGCATTAATTCAATAATAAAGACAAAAAGAAGAGTTTTTCTATGACTAGCACGAAAAGGGAATACAAGAAATAATACTTATTTTGTCATATTGAAAATGATTGAAAATCAATTGATAAGAAACAATTTTAGTTGAGTAGGTTAATTTCTATTTGAAACAACGAAAAAAAAATGAGTGATAAAAACCACATAGGTATAAATATTAAGGGAAGAAAATAATTTCATGCAGGAATTGTATAAAGTAACAACAATTAGGGAGTATGTGAGGTGATTGTAGACATGATTTAAATACAAAAATTGTATACAAGGATAATATACAATGTTTCAATTCAATAATATTACTTCATAATTAAATCACAAAAATGATAACATGGACTGAATTTGTACATAATTTCTACATTACAAGAAAAATTCAAATTCATGTTAACATATTTTGATGAATGTTTGCATGCATATGATTTATGTTTCTCTTCTGAAATGAAGAATGTGTGAATAATATAAAAAGATAACCTTTTTTTTATGATAATTACATTTATGATTTCCTCTAAGAATGTTGTATATGGTGTTGAAATTACATGATTATCAACATCGGGTGAGGACCATCAAATCCTGTTGTTGTGTACGTGGCACTAGAAGCATGGATAATACCCCAAGATGAATCCATGTATAATATAATGACTTGTAACTACAAAGTGAGAGCTCAAGTCCTTCTACATTATGAAATTCGTATTATGCATATTTGATGCATTGAGGAATTTGCCTAAAATAAGGGTGGAGAAATGTAATACCCATTCTTGACCTTGTATTGTAAATATATGTATGTGGATTTTCATGCTAAGGTTTCTCTGGGAATATCCACATAATTAAGATGTTAAGATGCATGGTTTGGAATATTAGGCCTCTAATTTTGTTTACTAAAATTATATATATTTTTAGGGCTAGTGGGTTAGAAGCTTATTTATCAGTTTTGGCTAGGTGGCCATGGGAGCCATGATGTAAATTTTGTAAATTGTAAATATGTTTATAATTAATAAAATAATGTTGTTTATAGATCCCACTGCATGAAATGAATATGGGGGACACAAATCGAAGAAAAAATGTCAAAAATTGTGTTTTTTTGGTGAAAAGTGTTCTTTAGGGCCCACATGGCTTTAGTGAGTGCCACATGCGTAAGAGTGCCACATGCATAGTTGGGGAAATGCATTTAAAAGGGAAGTGGATTTGTTTTATTATGTATGGATTGATTCATAGAAGGATTGATTATTCAATACTATATTTAGGAATAAAATCATATAATTGAGGGTCAATGAACCATAGGTTGGGCATTGGAATTGATTGGGGTGAGATTAGTTGGATAATTATGCTCATGATAGCATTGGGTTTGATGTGAGCTCTAAAGTAGCTCTCCAATATTAGTGGCTATATGGGTTAGTTGCACTACCTATGGCATGGTGTCATGGAATACTATTGGGGAACTTGGCTCGAGATAATTACTAAGTCCTAGTTGGGGATATCGAACTAATTGTGCCTATTTCTATTTGGTTATTCGACATTTAGTGTTATTCAACCAACTCAAAAAATATAATAAAAATAGATTAATGAGTTAGAAATTAGCCACTTCGAGGGGGAAACCTCCTTTACATTACATAAATGAATAATTATTGGATGATTCAAATGACAAAACATCCTTTCTATATATATAGGAATCTAAGGGTTCATAATATAAGTAGAGACGACATAACAATAATAATGCAAGGGAACAACAATAACAATAGTTGACTTCTATGGGGCACACTAATAACAATATGGGACTACATGGGTATAAAAATAAAAATAAGGGACTACATTAGTATTATAGGGACCTAACATGCCCCTCTCCTTCCAAAAAGTGTTTTTGTAATGTCCCTAAATTGCCGCTTTCTAAAATAGGAAGTCAAAGACTTTATGGGTCAAAGTGGACCCCAAAGAACATATTGATGGTGGATATATTTTATTAAATTAAATTGATAAAATAAAATAGAAACTAATGTGCAAGGACTAGATTCAGAATTGAGATCTGAAACCTAGATCCATGAGGATGTGGATAAGATGATGAGACTTTACCACACCTTCCAAAAATCCTTGGAAAGAATATTACCAAAACTAGATTTGGAGATAAACATATAATTTCCCCAATGAAGAGGAAAGTAATGGGGAAGTGGAAGAAAAAGCTGGAAAATCAGAAAAGACAACTTTAAAGTACCTCAATGAGGGAAATCCTAGGCAAAATAGGAAGAAATTGTTCTAAAATTTTTGGACGCAGAAGTTAGAAATAGGCTTGGAAAACCAAAGCTTAAATAAGCTATTCTAGATAAACAAAAGGTGGTATATCACTCGAGAAAAGGATCTCTGCTCGGGGGTGAGATGTGGAGAGAAATCTCTAAGGTTGGGAGGCAACTAGTCAGACCTAAGCGGTATGAAAATTGAGATTTGAATAGTATTTGATTTAAACTTTAATGCTGGGAGTAGGCTAATTTCAAAATGTTGAACTCAATATATGTATGGAACTTTGAAAAGTTATGATTTGCAAAGATCCATGTTTAGAACTATGATGAAATTATGATTTTCAATTATCTTTGGCTAGTCTGGGTATTTAACAAGAATCACTATATAGGAAATAGTAAAAATCTGTATTGTTGCATAGACACCTTATATAGAGGACTAACTCTCATATTGTTTGAAACCCGGGAATGGGTCTAGATTTGAGGTTAAGTACCTCACAGGAAAACTGATAGGTCCATATTTTAGTTGGATTAACATTCTATTAGTTAACTGAACAACTCATTGAGAAATACCTTCTACAACGGAAACTTGTGTACCGAAATGGAACAAGTAGATATTTTATAGTTAAGAAGCTGCGATACTGTACTGTTAATTAAAATTGTAAATCATAATTGAAACTAGAGCATACATGCATATACCGGAGAAGTGGAAAGTATCTATGGAGAGTGAAGCCATCTTAATATGGTAGCTAAACTTTACAGTACTATTCTATTACAAAAATTTAAAAGACTATGAAATTCACAGGTCTACTTGTGTATTGAGTCATACTGACAATACATGAATCTATATGAAAAGACAAATATCTTCTAATATTAGTTTTATAAACAGAAAAAAAGAAGATTCGAAGGATGCATTATCTGAATCTGTATTTCTATACTTATTTAAAAATTTCTCATTTAAATCCTCCTTTGAAGCTGGAAACCATAGAAGACTCAATGCTGATTTAGTATGTACATATATAATAACAATAGAGGAAATACAAAACCATAATAGTTAACAAAATATCATAATGAGAAACATGAAATGATAAACTACTGGGATGAGAACCAGTATGGTTGTAACCACACAATGTTAACAAGGGTGTTTGTTCATGTTACCAAAAAAATATTATGTATTATACCCATAACTGAAAAAGGGAGGACATGAATTTTAAGATATAAATCGAAGAACTATTGTAAACAACCGATTAAAAACATATTAATACAAGAATGAGTATGGATGGACATCTCATTCCCTAATTGAGAGGTAAACACAGCTCAGTTCTATAATAGTTATGAGTATGAGACAAAAGCTACAAACAATACTCTGTTCTATATAGATCTATGAGTATTAAACTCATATAGTCATACGACTTATGTCCCATAGGGATATAAACAGAAAATTTACAATATAGAGTCAGGCCATCAATGACGAGTCCTTCCTGAAGATTCATACCAACATGGACAGAAGTAGAGTTACTAAATTGAAGGCTTGAAGTGAAAAATCGAAATGAAAGTTAAACTTCAGAATCCAGAGTCTTATTCTGCTAAGCTGTATAGGAGAAAACCTTAAGTTAGATTTAAGTGTTGTGTGGGAATATACGAGGAATCAAAGAGAAAACAAAACTAACATTATAAATTACCTTCTGAGAATGGAATTCATATTATACCTGTGGTGAAGAAAATAACCCAATGGAAATAACAATTTATATAAAACCTCGAAGGTTAAAACAGAGATGTCTTAAATAATTAAATGTTGGTTAAGAAAATAAGTGGCAGATTAAAGTGGTAGCCACCATTAAAATAAATTAACTTGATTACGCCTTCATTTCCATCAGGGGGAGACAGGAAAAAGGTTCCAGTTCTGTTATCAGAGTAAATTATATATCTAACAATAAACAAAAATGTATAAATAATGAGAATTAGCAAGATTTAGATTTTAAGGGATGGGTCTTAGCTATAATTAAAAGAAAGTGGTATTAGCATTGGTTGTAGACTCAAAATAATTATAATATAGATGAGTTAAAATGTGTAAGGAGTCCTGTAATAAAGAATAGCGTAATGGACCGGGTATATCGACTGGGTGAAATTGATGGTTAAAGATAAACTAGAATCAGAGAGATCAGTTACTTAAATTGCAATAAGGGATGAGTATGGTGGCATAATGATTGAGACACCATGTTTGGAGACAAGTGTATCCCTGAATTTAAAAAATCTAGAGTATATATGATGGAAAATAGTGCCCCGTAGAGATGACTTGTAAAAATAATACTGTAAGGTATGTAATATTAAAAGACAATATGATAAGCAGCAACCAGACTCAGAAGGAGACGATGGTGTAATTGGTCGGCCCTGTTTAATGAATCTTTATGGGAAACTCATAACAAAAATTCAATTTGAAATAAGTAAATTAAGAACATCTAATAGGTACAAATTAAACATTGGTTCAAAGAGCTAACTATAATTTCTTACCCCTTTCTCAGTGAACAACTGAGGGTTGAATTCATTGGTTGAGGGTAGAAACTAGGTAAGTCGTAAAGCTATAAGGAGGGCTTTCACAAGTCGGGGTTCACTAACAAACTGAAAAAACTTGTCCCTCCACAAATCCATAAACCGAGATTAAATAAAGAAACCAGAGAATAAATGGAGAAACGAAGGTGTAGAGGAAAAGCAAAAAGAGGAAATTAGAAGTCGACAATGAAAATTTGAGCCACTGAAAGCAACCTAAAAGAATACTGCAATTTCATAATGATAACTGTGAGGATCATAATTAAAATATAAAGGGTTACCTGAAATTGCATCCATGTCGGTGATGTCTGAACTAGACATTGTGATAAATTACTTCAGGATGCAAAGAAATGCACAGAGGCTAGCAAACGACAGATCTATTGTAGCATCAATGGAGATTTTATCTCCACGGTGAGTGGTTTCATTAAAAAAGAAACAAAAAAAGGAAAACCTATGCCTAAACTAAAGGTTCTTGTGGATAGGTAAACCCTAACGAAGGGTAAATCTATATTGTCCAATTGTCATGAATCAGAAAGAGGATGTCAAGTGCGCGGGTAAATCAAAGCCGTCAGAGACCCATGTTCTTTGATACGGTGGTTTTAAATCATGAATTGACTCTAGAGTATGTGACAAGTAATAATTTGTAAACACGATATAGATAATAAGTGTAAACCTCTTAATAATGCATAAATGAACCGCATTGAAAAACAGGTTTCATTGTAAAGAAGGATAATGTGATTATGGTGTTTGAAAATCGTGTTGGGAAAAAGCCAGGCTAAGGGTGTAAAAGTACGTGGTGACAGCTCAAGTCTATGCCAAAATTGTCATCGAAATCCATCTTGGGAGATGGAATCAATTAATGTGAAGATGTATATAGAAGAGAGCTCGATAAATTTCAGAAACTCTTTATAATAAAGTGATGGACGTTAAATTGGGACATAGTTGAAAATTAGAAGGATTTTATATACCACGTCATGATGTAAAGTGGATAGGTTATAAATTGTTTCCTTGTGAGGAATGTGTAAGACAAATAAAACCTACTTAGATATCGGATATAATGAAAGTCATTAACCAAAGATACATATTAAAGTGATGGTATAGGGAATAGTAAGTTAAGCACAGTTAAAACGTTGTATATAATAAACATGTATGCAAATGTAGTCGGTGACTTATAATTAGGTATAAGTCTGTAAACGGTATGGGTGAACATCAAAGGTTTGAGTTAAAAATTTCCTTAGATAACACCATGTGACAATTGGTGGATAAGACAATCCACATATTAATGTTAATTGTAACCGTAAATTTATTATGAAGTGGATAGACTATGGTAAGTAACATGTTATTTGGTTAGTGGCCAAATATGCTATGGTCGAAAAGGTAAGAGATAACCTTCCCTTTAGTCCAATATTAAATTTGTATTCAATTACACCCAAGGTAACAAATGATGTGGGAGGAGGAGCCATATATATATATATATATATATATATATATATATATATATATATATATATATATGGCTATTGCATTAATTTAAATGAGATGGGGGTGCATTTAAGTTTGGTGGCATATGGAATCCCAAAATTAGATGTATAGTGAACATGTGGAAAAGATAGATAAATGATTAAGAGTATAGGAAAGTGTGTTTTAATTCAAATAGATATGTGAGAATTATTTAGTTAAACTATATACATATTGAATTATAGAGGGAAAAATTTAGAGAGTAACATGTATGGGTGAAATTGTTTAAATATATATGTAATCAAAATTTGATGGATGAAAATGCCGAGGGGAATATGCTTTTACCATGTATATATTATCACCATCCACTTAAAGTAGTTGGAATTCATCTCGAATTCATATCTCAAGATTCTAATGGTAGTTATAATTAAAGTATTGGTAGTGGTGAAATTTAAAAGAAATGGTTCCATGATTACATGGGTATACACCTATACGTATTAAGAAAAATATGGAGGGTATATCTAATTATATTGGGGATATATAAATAATTCTAGTAGTCTCATAATAAAGCTTATTGTGGATTTATCTTGATAATGTACAAATTCGATCCATGTCAGCCTATGAAGATTTACAGTCATATGTAGTTATGTTACTATAATTAGGGAAAAAAATGCGAGATAAGAGGTCTTACAAATGGTATCAAAGACCATGTTAAAACACTGGGCAAAAACGTGTGCTCACACCAGAAAGATCTGTTGCTAGAAAATTTTGTTAAATTTTATTTCCATTAATGTTGAATTCATGAACAGTGAAACAGTACTCAACCATATAGCTACGAATCATGAGAAAAGGGACGAGATGTAAGTGGATCTGGGCATGGGAAAAACCAACAGATCCAATTATTCTATTGATGACTATGATGCATCAAATGAAAAGAGGACAAGGAACTTGAAAAAAAAAGATCTCCAAATTTTTTTGAGGAAGATGATACCTCTAGACAACAGTCAAGGAGGAATAAGGAATTTCAGAGGAATTCCAGAAAAATTTAATTAGATCTTCATCCTAGTGGAAAAGGGAGGATTATTATATCATTGGGTTTGAAAGAAGGTATAAAATGTTAAAGGTATGAAAGGATGAAAACCAGTGAGAATGGTTCACGTATGCTCTTAAACTGGTAGATAAATTATAAGGAGAATTTTGTCTCCTGCAATTTGGGAAAAAAAATCAGATATAAAATCTACACGACATGTTTTGTGCTGATTTCTGAACCCAGGTGTGTTTTGGCAAAAGACAAGAAGATTCCAGCAAACTGGGATTTTGTACAGAATGGCATATCAGATTTTCAAAGATTGCAAAAAGATAACCAAGTATAACGAACCCTATTTATATTTCAATGGGTTCCATTATATATTTCGATGAGGGAGAAACATGAGTAAATTGGGTAGGCTAACAATAATGACCTACCAAAATTTTGAATGAAGCCATTTTCATGGTAATTGTAGTGAAGGAAAACTAGGGAAATTGCAAAATTCAGCTAGAAAAGTGTTGGGAGTTATATTATGTGGAATGAACATATAAAACTGAATTATAAGCTGATAGAAAAATTTCCAGTTAGCAATAAGAGTAAAAAGAAAGTTCTGGATGAAATTCCATGTTGGAATTGTTGTCATTTATGGCAAAGGAGATGACAAAGCAGGAGCACCTGAAACATCATTCAAGGGGTAGAAAGGCAACAGAGACATCAGAGGAAACAAAGACAAAGAGAGATAGCAAAAGAGAAGTAAGGAGAAGAATCAATCAAGGAGCAGAGGATAGGAAAGAAGCAGAAAACTATTCAAGGGGCAGAGTGGGTATCTTTAAGTGTTCAACATTGCATGGGTATGGTGAGACTCTGTAATTCGAAGTATAAATGGCTCCTATGTGAAATTATGATTAAATATGTACATGGATTTACTGTGGAGTATAGTGTGTGAGGTTATATATATATACTAAGGAAACTATAGTCATAAAACAGTGAACCTGCAAAGGAAACTGTGAAATCAGGTGATGGCATAGTAATAATTGTATGGGAAATGCTCTGAATGAATTTCTATGTGGAGGATTGTTGGGTTATTGATATGAATAATCCCGTGTCTTCTTGATGAGAGTATTGAATTCTATAGCAGTTAAAGAATCCTGTGATTGATCATGTCCATCTGGATCGATTGAAGTTATTGTGGAACTATGGTTAATTATCCAATGCTTGTGAGCACTGTAAAACATAGCTGCAAGGGTTATGTATGACGGAGCTATGCGTCAGAGTAGATGAATGAAAGGAATGCCGAGGAAAGAGGCCGTAATGTGAAGAAACACCGTGACTCCACGAAGAGGAGAACCTCTTCCAATAGAACAGGCGGAACCTTGTAGCGGAAGCTGAATGGAACCTGGAGTGGAGAAGCGAAACCATGACCGAGAGGAACAGTGAGTGTGGTTTGGAGTAAACAGTGAGGGTGGTTTCCGGTTTACATCGCACCACTTTTGTGGAGCAAGCGACTTTCCCCATTCGCGAGCGATTCCATAGAAAGCTTGACAAGTGGCATGGGGCGAGGTTGAAAAACCATTTCCACTGCGCACCATCGCGCATTGACCATCAACCAAAGACGCGGTACGATATTGACACAAGTCGTTGATCTGGAGGAAAGTGCATCGTACGGTGATCACCTTCGGAAGTAGAACAGAGTTTAACCAAAGGTATGGGCATATGTATTCCATTGAAGTCCCGCCAATCGTATATGTGGGCCCGGAGCCAAAGGAATGTTATAAGCAGTTCAATTGAATTATAACTCGAGATATATATTTAAAATTCCCAAGGTCCGAAACATATATATGTGTTGATATATATATATGTAAAATATCAAATCTTGTATAATGCATCCATATGCGGATTTATTAACCATTGGAACCTTAGCTATAAGGTTCAATGATAGAATAAAAGTCTAGAATACGTTAAAGATGTTTATTTAAGGGTTGATGGGTTATTAAAATAAGGTGGGGAGATTAACGTTGGAAGGTGGCGCACTCGTACTGTAGCCGAATTTTACTGTGGGGAATACATTGAATTAAAAAGTTGTCGAAAATATTGAATTATCAACCGGAAGAAATGTGGAATACCTGGAGAAAATGGGACTGTGCAGAGTTACCGCTATCAATGAGTTGATAATTAAACTTTGTGTTTTCTATATTTACCAAACTCGGACTTCTAAAAAAAGAGCTATTCCTTGTGACCCGAATCCTTACAAGTGTATTGACAAAGATTCAACATGTAAAGGTTGCCACTGCAGAAATTAAAAGTATTGAAATTTCCCAGCAGTGATATTAAAAGACAGTTATATGTACCACAGTTATACAACTGCAATGAAGAAGAGAGCCTACAAGAACAAAAGAAAGAGAAACAACAACAGAAAAGACAAATCCAGTCAAGCTAAAATCCAGAAAAGACGCTGAGTGAAATTGAAGTGTGTAACCGAAAATGTGAATGTAAATGTTGTAATTAAATTTTTTATTGTTTGTGATGCATTGGCAAGTATCCTAAAGGAAAAGAAAAATCCCACTGTAGCATGGAAATTTGTACATATCATTACAATTTTAAATTGAGATTGGATAAAGGAATGAGAAGACAGAAGCCAAAGAGTCATGACTGTTCACTCAAAATTCCTTGTGAAATACAAACAGTCATGTGAGGAACTCTATAAATAATATCAACTGGATATGTAGAAAGAAGTTAGAGAGACTAAATCTAGAGAAGGCAGAATATAGAAGTGTGAGGCAGAAAAGATTAAGAAAAGAAGAGCAGAAAGAGAAGCTACAGAACAAAGCTGATATCTGAGGTAAATCAACAAACATTCAGTTTGATAAATTGAGAAAGTTGGAGCTTCCCTCTCAAGTTGCAGCTTGATAGCTGTCAGTTGTAGCTGATTGAGGTTGGAGCCTCCTGTAGGTTGGTGCCTGCAGAAAATTGAAGGGAGTTGGTGCTTCCTTGCAAGTTGTAGCTTGCAGAATTGAGGTAGGAGCCTCCTGTAGGTTGGTGCCTGCAGGAAAATAGTGGTGAGAGGGAGTTGGAGCTTGCCTTTGCATCACAACAATAATAAGATGTGGTTTTCTCCCTTTATGGGTTTCCACTTATATCTGGTGTCTCTGTGCATGATGTTTATGTGTTGATTTGATTTATATCTTCTACTTAATACCTGCTACTCTCATATTAAAGTCTGCTGTTATATTAAATTAATATTTGCTGCTCACATTCTAAGATTACTCACATATTAAGTTGGACATGAAATGAAGATGTATGTTAGTTTGAATAAAAGGTTTTAAAAGTCCATGAATGTGTTAAAATGATTCACCCCCCCCCTCTCAGTTTAACTAAGGGTTCAACAATTGGTATTAGAGCAGGTTCCTTTGTACAAGTCTAACAACTGAAAGGAGATCCTAGGTTCCCAAGATGGCTAGTAAAGAAGGATGCTCAACCAATAAAGCCCCTTTCTTCACTGGTGAAAATTATGCTTTCTGGAAAATTAGAATGAGGACATACATAATGTCTCTAGGAATAGAAGTCTGGGCTGCTGTGGAATTAGGATATGCCCCAAAGGCAACTGACTCAGAGAAAGAAACCAAACAAGATTTTGTAGCTAACGCAAAAGCCATGAATGCCATCTTGAATGGATTGTGTGAAGAAGAGTTTATCAAAGTAATGCACAAAGACACTGCCAAAGAAATGTGGGATACTCTGGAGAACATCCATGAGGGAGACAAGAAAGTAAAGACTGCCAAACTTCAAGTCTATAGAGCCCATTTTGAGAACTTAAAAATGAATGATGATGAAGACATTGCCAGTTTCTTCCTAAAAGCTGCAGAAATTATTAACAATATGAAAGCTCTTGGAGAAAAAATGCCAGAAAGTATAATTGTACAAAAGATTCTAAGATCTCTTCCATCCAGATTTAATCCAAAGGTGTCTGCAATAGAAGAAACAACTAATTGGGAGACCTTGACTATGAACCAGCTACTTGGAAATCTAACAGCCTATGAAATGAGGCTCCCACAGAAGAAGCCAGGTACGAGGGAAGCAGCATTTAAAACAGAAAAGAAGAAAGAAGAAGAGGAAGAAATATGCTCTTGCTCAGATGAAGAAGAAGCAAAATTTGTCAAGAAACTGGATAGAGGCTCAGGTAAATACAAAGGTAAACTTCATTTCAAATGCTTTAACTGTGGAAGAGTTGGACACTATGCTACTAAGTGTCCTCACAAGAAATTAAGGAATCAGCCTCAAGAGCCAGAGAGAAATAAATCAAAGAACTGGCAGAAAGGAAAGAAGTTCAGCAGAAAATCCTTCTATGCTCAACAAGACAGCAGTACATCTGAAGATTCAGATGAACCCTCAAGTGAAGAAGGAACCTCCGAATTCTTATTGATGGCCATAGAATAACTTGAAGGACTCCTGCTAGAAGATGAAGAAGAAGAAGGGGAAGTCGACCTTGAGGGGGAGCTAAGAAGTGCTCTGGAAGAGATTGACAGACTCAAACTGAAATGCAGAAAACAAAAGGACATTCTTCTCAAGTATGTAAGAGAAGAACAAAACTCAGAAGTCCTCATGCAGCTGAAGGTAGAGCTTGAAGAAGCCAAGAAGATAGAAGACATGTTACTTCAGCAAATCAAGGATAAAACCCGAGAACAAGAGAAGCTGGAAGAAGAAGTAGTATGTCTCAAGAAGAAACTAGAAAATTATCAAAGGAAAGTGGTTATAAACTCTTCTCAAACAAAAAGCTCTAGTAATTTGAATGAAATTATGGTTGCTCAAAGATCCCCTATGATAAAAACTGGAATAGGCTATGAAAGAGAATCAAGTAAAGGCAAAGAAAAGGTTGAAAGAGAGATTACTTTTGTAAAATAAAATAAGAATGATGAAGCAGCTCAAACAATTCCTACAAAATAAGAAACCTGTAATAAGGAAGACAGAGATCAGAAGAAACCACTAGTAGCAAAGAATATAATAAATACTAAGACCCCTGAGTATGTAAAATTTGGAAACCATCAAAGGAGATTCTTCCCTCCAATGAAGAATGCCACCTGTTATGTCTGCCACAAGCTGGGACACATTGCTGCATATTTTCATGCAAGGAGGAGTAATTCAAACCAGCAAAAGATGCAAACATTGAAGAGACTGCCTCAAGCAAACAAATGGAAAAGACAACCTTACATCAGGTATGCAAATAGTTTCTATGGTTACTGTTTTTATTGTAAGGAATTTGGCCATAAAATTATTGAATGTAGAAAGTATGGACAAAGATTGATGCTCAACACCTCAAGGAGGTTTATGAATCAAAGAAATTTTGTTCATACTCACAATTCTGCAAAAACTATGATCAAATGTTGTATATGCAATCAAGTTGGACATATGCCTTTCAAATGTCCTCTCAGAAGATGTAGTTCATCACCTCACAAAAGATACCAAACAAAAGGGTGCCACCAGTGGATAAAGAAGGTGAATAAATGTGACTTGGCTTTAACTGCTCAAGACCTGAAAAGCCAGTGGTATTTGGATAGTGGCTGCTCAAAACACATGACTGGAGACAAAAGCAAGTTCATAACTCTTGATGAAAAGAAATCTGGCAATGTTACTTTTGGCAATGATAAATCAGGTAAGATCAAGGGAAAAGGCTCAGTCAGCATAGACAATGGCAGAGGAAAGGCCCAAGATGTACTATTTGTAGATGGGATGAAAGCAAATTTACTAAGTGTCAGTCAGATGTGTGACAAAGGCTGTGAAGTTCTTTTTAGAGCACAAGATTGTGAAGTCAGATCAAGCACCACAGGTAAGACTCTACTCAAAGGAGTTCGAACAGAGAGTAATGTTTACATTGTAAAAGAGGAAGATGAAGCATGTCATCTTAGCAAACTAGAAGAGTCATGGTTATGGCATAAAAGGTTGTGACATCTCAGCTTTGATCACATCATCAGACTAAGCAAGAAGAAAGCTGTCAGAGACATGCCAGAAATAAAGAGGCCTTCTAATACCATATGCAAATCATGTCAATTAGGCAAACAGACTCGCACATCCTTCAAGGCCAAAGATGAGTTATCAACAAGAAGACCTCTATATCTTGTGCACATGGATCTGTGTGGACCCACAAGAACTAAAACTCCAAGTGGAGAATCCTACTTCATGCTGATAATAGATGACTTCTCCAGAATGACATGGGTTGCATTTCTCAAGAATAAATCAGAAGCTCTGGAAAAATTTAAGATCTTCAAAGCATTAGCAGAAAATCAAACAGGATGCAAGCTAAAATGCATCAGATCATACAGAGGAGGTGAATTCACATATTATGACTTTGCTGACCTATGCAATGAACATGGGATAAAGCAACAATTTACTATTGCAGGAACACCTCAGCAAAATGGAGTAGCAGAGAGACAAAACAGGTCAGTACAACAAATAGCCAAAGCCATGATGCATGAAAGTAATATTGCTCAGACCTTCTGGGAAGAAGCAGTACACACAACGGTGCATATCCTTAATAAAGCTCACTTAAGGCCAAGCAGTGACAAGACTCCCTACGAACTATGGCATGGAAAACCAACTTCAATCAAACATTTTAGAATCTTTGGAAGCAAGTGTTACATAAAGAATAATGATGAAAATCTTGGGAAATTTGATGCAAGAGTAGATGAAGGGATTTTTCTAGGATATGCTTCCAAAAGTAAAGGGTACAGGTGCTACAACAAGACTCTTCGAAAAAAAGTAGAAAGTATTGATGTGAGATTTGATGAAAAACTTCCAAAAAATACAAGAGATACAGACTTCTGCAGTCCATCAGACAACCATGAAGAAGAAAACCAGAATGATGATGAAACAAGCAAGACAACAGAAGATGCAGAGATGAGCTTGAAATCTCCCTCAAGATATACTTAGAAGAACCATCCTGAAAATCAAATCATTGGAGACAAGAGAGTAGGGGTCCAGACAAGAAGACAGCTAACAGAACAAACATAAGAGGTATACATAGCCATGTTATCACAGATAGAGCAAAAGAAATTTGAAGAAGCCAACAAGGACAAGTCTTGGGTAAATGCTATGAATGAAGAATTGGATCAAATTGAGAAAAAAAATACCTGGGAATTAGTTCCTAGACCCACTGAGAAAAATGTCATAGGCTCAAAATGGGTATTCAAGAATAAAATGAATGAGCAAGGACAGGTAATCAGGAATAAAGCTAGACTAGTTTGCAAAGGATATTCACAAGTTGAAGGACTTGATTATGATGAAACATTTGCTCCTGTAGCCAGAATGGAAGCCATCAAAATGCTTCTGGCCTTTGCATGCTACCAAGACTTCAAGGTATACCAAATTCATGTGAAATCTGCATTTCTGAATGGATAACTAGAAGAAGAAGTCTACATGGAACAAGCAGAAGGTTTCTCCTTAACAAAAAAAGAAGAATATGTGTGCAGACTGAAAAAGGCTCTATATGGACTGAAACAGGCTCCTCGTGCTTGGTACTCAAGACTGGATAAATTTTTGCAAAAACAAGGCTTTAAGAGAGGTGGAGTAGACAACAATCTACATATAAAAGCCCATGAAAATGAACTCCTGATTGTTATAGTATATGTTGATGACATTATGTTTGGAAGCAATAGAGAAGATCTAGCAAAAGGATTTACTGATGAGATGAAAACAGAATTTGAGATGTATATGATTGGAGAGCTTAGTTTCTACTTAGGACTTTAAATTCAGCAAAATAACACAGGTACATTCATCCCATAGGAAAATTACATAAAATAAATGTTGAAAAATTTCAAAATGGAGGACTGCAAACTTGTGTCAACTCCCATGATCACGGGATGCAAGCTGTGTGCTGATGATGGATCTACTGATATAGAACAAAAACTCTAAAGATCCATGATAGGAAGTCTGATGTATCTGACAACATCAAGACCAGAGATCATGCTAGCTATAGGGCTAGTGGCTAGATATCAAGCAGCACCCAAACAAAACCATCTTCTGGCAGTAAAAAAAATATTCAGATATCTACAAGGAATTGCACAATATGGACTTTGGTATCCTAAAAGAAAAAACTTCACTTTGAAAACATACACAGATGCAGATTGGACCAGTTGTGTAGATGACAGGAAAAGCACAAGTGGAGGTGCATTCTATCTAGTAGAAAGTCTGGTGGCATGGTTAAGCAATAAACAAACATCTATCTCTCTATCTATAGAAAAATCAGAATATATAGTAGCAGCAGCATGTTGTACACAAGTCATGTGGATGAAGCAAACTCTCCAATACATGAAGCTAAGCATTGATGAACCTATCTCAATCAAATGTGATAATACAAGTGCTATAAGTATATCTAAAAATCTTGTGCTTCACTCAAAAACTAAGCATATCCCAATCAAGTATCATTTTCTCCGAGATTAAGTGGCTCAGAAGATAGTAAATATGGAGTATGTGCCAACAAAAGAAAAAACATCAGATATATTTACCAAACCTCTTGCTAGAGAACCATTTGAATATTTGAGAGACAGACTAGGGTTAGTATCTGTAGATGCTACTCTCTAATATAAAGAGAAAGCACAGTTTCAGGGGGAGAATAGAAAAGAAAATATCATTCCAGGGGGAGATTAGCCAATAAGGAAACCATGAAACAGGTCCTCAGGATCAAAGGCTTATGGAAAGAATACTTCCAGCATACATGAGTCAATGAAAAGGCTAAAGGATCAGAATTTTAGATTTAATCCAAAGTTTGGAGCAGTGGGGTACAAAGTCAGAAGATCTCAGAGAGAGGAAATGCAGAAAGCAAACTAGGAAATGTGCAACCCTTTGCAATTGATGTCAAAGGGGGAGGAAAAGAAGACAGGAAGAGGAAGCATTGGATTATTGGTGGATGTGTTGCCATCAATGCCAAAGGGGGATACTGTTGGAATTGTTGTCATTGATGGAAAAGGAGATGAAAAAGGAGGAGCACCTGAAACATCATTCAAGGGGCAGAAAGGTAGCAGAGACATCAGAGGAAACAAAGACAAATAGAGATAGCAAAAGAGAAGTAAGGAGAAGCATCAGTGAAGGAGCAGAGGATAGCAAAGAAGCAGAAAAATATTCAAGGGGTAGAGTGGCTATCTTTAAGTGTTCAGCATTGCATGGGTATGGTGATACTCTGTAATTCGAAGTATAAATGGCTCCTATGTGAAATTATGATTAACTCTGTGCATGGATTTACTGTGGAGTATAGTGTGTGAGGTTATATATATATATACTAAGGCAACTACAGTCATAACACAGTGAACCCGCAAAGGAAACTGTGAAATCAGGTGATGGCAAGTAATAATTGTATGGGAAATTCTCTGAATGAATTTATGTGTGGAGGATTGTTGGGTTATCAATATGAATAATCCCGTGTGTTCTTGGTGAGAGTATCTAATTCTATAGCAATTAAAGAACTCGGTGATTGATCATGTCCATCTGGATTGATTGAAGTTATTGTGGAACTGTGGTTAATTATCCAATGCTTGTGAGCACTGTAAAACATAGCCGCAAGGGTTATGTATGGTGGAGCTATGCGTCGGAGTAGATGGATGAAAGGAATGCCGAGGAACGAGGCCATAATGTGAAGAAACACCGTGACTGCGCGAAGAGGAGAACCTCTTCCAATAGAACAGGCAGAACCTTGTAGCGGAAGCTTAATGGAACCTGGAATTGAGAAGCGGAACCGTGGCTGAGAGGAACAATGAGTGTGGTTTGAAGTAAACAGTGAGGGTGGTTTCCGGTTTACATTGCCCTGCTTTTTTGGAGCAAGTGGTTTTCCCCATTTGTGAGTGATTCCATAGAAATATTGACACGTGGCATGGGGCGAGGATGAAAAACCGCTTCCACTGCGCACCATCACGCATTAACCATCGACCAAAGATGCAGTGCTATATTGACACAAGCCGTCGATCTGGAGGAAAGTGCATCTCACGGTGATCGCCTTCGAAAGTAGAACGAAGTTTAACCAAAGGTACGGGCATATGTATTCCATTGAAGTCCCACAATCGTATATGTGGGCCCGGAGCCAAAGGAATGTTATAATCAATTTAATTTAATTATAACTCGAGATATATATTTAAAATTCCCAAGGTCTGAAACATATATATCTGCTGATATATATATATATATGTAAAATATCAAATCTTGTATAATGCATCCATATGCAGATTTATTAACCATTGGAACCTTAGTGATAAGGTTCAACGATAGAATAAAATTCCAGAATACGTTAAAGATGTTTATTTAAGGGTTCCTGGGTTATTAAAATAAGGTGGGGAGATTAAGGTTGGAAGGTGGCGCACTCGTACTGTAGCTGAATTGTACTGTGGGGAATACATTGAATTAAAAAGTTGTGGAAAATATTGAATTATCAACTGAAAGAAATGTGGAAGACCTGGGGAAAATGGGACTGTGCATAGTTACCACTATCAATGAGTTGATAACTAAACTTTGTGTTTTCTGTATTTACCAAACTTGGACTTCTAAAAAAAGAGCTATTCCTTGTGACCCGAATCCTTACAAGTGTATTGACAAAGATTCAGCATGTAAAGGTTGCCACTGCAGAAATTAAAAGTATTGAAATTAACCAACAGTGATATTAAAAGACAGTTATATGTACCACAGTTATACAACTGCAATGAAGAAGAGAGCCTACAAGAATTAAAGGGAGAGAAACAGCAGCAGAAAAGACAAATCCAGTCAAGCCAAAATCCAGAAAAGAAGCTGAGTGAAATTGAAGTGTGTAACCGAAATTGTGAATGTAAATGTTGTAATTAAATTTTTTATTGTTTGTGGTGCAAA
Organism: Pinus albicaulis; assembly: GCA_034641835.2. Classification (NCBI taxonomy): domain Eukaryota; kingdom Viridiplantae; phylum Streptophyta; class Pinopsida; order Pinales; family Pinaceae; genus Pinus; species Pinus albicaulis. Next base: position 1,513,486,127 of record CM076578.1, on the reverse strand, counting down.
GGCAAGTATCCTAAGGAAAAGAAAAATTCCACTGTAACATGGAAATTTTTACATATCATTATAATTTTAAATTTAGTTGGATAAAGGAATGAGAAGATTGAAGTAAAAAAGTCAGGACTATTCACTTCAAATTCCCTAAGGAATGTAAAGGGTCATGTGATGAGGTCTATATATAATATCACATTGATATGCACAGGGAGGTGAGAGAGAGTAAATATAGAGAAGCAGAATATATAAGAGTGAGGCAGAGAAGATTAAGAAAAGAAGAGCAGTAAGAGAAGCTACAGAACAGAGCTGATATCTGAGGTAAATCAGCAAACATTCAGTTTGATAAATTGAGGAAGTTGGAGCTTCCCTATCAAGTTGCAGCTTGATAGCTATTAGTTGTAGCGGACTGAGGTTGGAGCCTCCTGTAGGTTGGTGCCTGCAAAAAATTGAAGGGAGTTGGTGCTCCTTTGCAAGTTGTAGCTTTCAGAATTGAGGATTGGAGCCTCCTATAGGCTGGTGCCTACAGAAAAATAGTGGCGAGAGGGAGTTGGAGCTTGCCTTTGCATCATAACAATAATAAGATGTGGTTTTCTCCCATTATGGGTTTCCACTTATATCTGGTGTCTCTGTGCATGATTTTTATGTGTTGATTGGATTTATATCTTCTGCTTAATACCTACTGCTCTCATATTAAGTCTACTGTTATATTATATTAATACTTGCTCCTCACATTATAAGATTACTCACATATTAAGTTGGACATGAAATGAAGATGTAAATAAGTTTTAATGAATTTTTTTTGAAAGTCCATGAATGTGTTAAACTGATTCACCCCCCCCCCCCTCTCAGTTTAACTAAGGGCTCAACATTCGAGAAAAATTCCCAAAATAAGGAAGTAAATTACTAAATGAAGACTAAACCATGTGTTACATCAAAATGGGTGAGAGTTAAAACTAAAATAATAACAAGTACTCAACATTTCAAAGAACATTGGATACTCACCCCTGATGATGGACTCACTTGGGAAGTCCGAAACGTTGGGTTATTAACAAAAACTCATAAATAGGTTATTCCCCTCATCTCAAAAATAACAAGTACTACTGAATTGAAACTATGCAAGACCAATTAAATCCCTGCTAGGAGTATCGATCGTGTTGGTCAAAAAGGAAATATGGGACCTCTAATGTAAGTATAGAAAACTGAAAACAAAATGATGAATTTGAAATTCTACAGGATGATTCGTCCTATTTTATCCGTCAAGTAAACCATAACATAATGTGGAATTATTGTTCAATTATTTCAAAGTCTAGAAGAATAGTAGAGAAAGAAAAACTCAAGTGAGCATGAACTGAGTTCCAATCCTGATATTCTCTTTTTGAACTTAAATTATACAAAACAAAAAAAATCGCTACAGTCACTAGGAAAGAGAAATGAATATAATGGAAAATGATCAATATAGTTTAAACAGTTAGAAGACTTCACATAATCCTGTTAATTATTTGAGAGGTATGTGATACTAAGGATTGTACAATAGCAGCAGAGGTTATAAGGTAGGATTGAAAAAAAAAATTAGACATAAGCGGAGTTATGCTGAGTTAGTATTAAGGTTTTTTCTGCAATATATGAGTTGATGCAAAACACCTAAAATGAAGTAGAAATTCTTCAAAAAAAATAAGGAAAATGTTAATAAAAGGAGTTGGGGTGTGTTGAAAGAGGAATGTTTTTAAAACTGAAAAATATCAAGATATTGATAAATATTTCCAGTAAGATAGAACTGATAAGTTTAAAATTAGAGAGTACATTAATAATGTGACCCTAATACAACATAAATGGTAGAAAATTTCGATAAAATGTCCTTAGTTCAGACATAAAAATGACTCAAATTAAGTTCAAGATTTAAAATGGGACATTTTTGAACTGATATAAGGAAAAAGTAATGAAAGAACCTCTGTGGAAGATGTTGGTAAGAGACAATGAAAATTAGTTATCAGGAAAAAAAAAAATCTAGATCCTATGCCTAATTCATAATAGAAATAGGAAGCTGATTGAGGAAAGCAACAGAAAAAAAGGGGGTTGACCTAGTAATGGGTTGATTTAGAAACTGATTACTGTAAAGATCGGTTAATGTGTGCAAGATTGAAATGGTAAACTAAGGTAATAACTGATATACATGATGAAAAAAAAAAAATCATGTGAAAATTTGAAATTGAGTTATAGACATTTTTATTGAACATGGTTATTACCATTTGAGTTGAATGATAAAATTATTCAAGTAGAAGGAATATGGAGTCCATGCATGTACCGGGAAAAGGTAAGCAAAACCTCTACAAGTGATCAAGTTTCTTTTCAAATTTCCTGAAGTTCTAATGAAAAGTATTTATTTATTTCAAGTAAAGTGTGTAGTAGGAATTGTACACTCCGATCAAAGGAGTCAAAGGTGAAAAGACGTGCAGATAAATCACCAGAAGAAGTCAAATTTGACCATGCTGCTTGAGAAAGAAGTCTAACCGATTAAAAAAAAAATAGGAAATGATAAGCGATTGTTCTAAGTCGCACTATTGTAGGGTCTTGCTAACAAGTGAATTTGTTATTAAAGCTCATAATTTTATTATTATTATCAATACATGTATATGATACTACTCATATGAATTGGTAGGAATTGTGGACAGACAGGTACCAGAGTAAAAGATTCTTCCAGATAGACTTCTTGCAATAAAGTAGGAAGAAAATCAAACTCCACAGTATATAAATAAGTAGAGTGGACACAAAGGAAAGCGCTGGTACTCTAAGGAAACTACTCGGAGCTAGGAGTAAAGATGAAGGAGAAATCTTCATCCTAAGTTGAGTAATCAACATCAAAGTTGTAACACCGAGGACGATGTTCAGTGTTAGGGGGGGAATATGTAATTTCCCTAAATTGATGCTTTCTAAAATAGGCAGTCAAATACTTTATGGGTCAAAGTGGAGCCCAAAGAACATATTGATGGTGGATATATTTGATTAAATTAAATTAATAAAATAAAATAGTAATGTGCAAGGACTATATTGAGAATTGAGATCTGAAACATAGATCCACAAGGATGTGGATAAGGTGATGGGACTTTCCCACACCTTCCAGAAATCCCTGGAAGGAATTACCAAAATTAGATTTGGAGATAAAAATCTAATTTCCCCAATGCAGAGGAAAGTAATTTGGAAGAGGAAGAAAAAGATGGAAAAGTGGAAAATACAACTTTAAAGTACCTCAATGAGGGAAAGCCTAGGAAAAACATGAAGAAAGCATCATGAAATTTATGGAAACAAAAATTGGAAACATGCTTGGGAAACCAAAGCTTAAATAAGTTGTTCCAGATAGACAAGAGATGGTCTATCACTAGAGAAAAAGATCTCTACTCGGGGGTGAGTTGTGGAGAGAAAGCTCTAAGTTTGGGAGGCATCTAGTCCGACCTAAGCGGTATGCACATTGAGATTTGAATAGTATTTGATTTAAACTTTAATTCTGGGACTAGGCTAATTTGAAAATGTTGAACTCAATCTTTGTTTGGAACTTTGAAAAATTATGATTTTCAAAAATCTGTGTTTAAAACTTTGAAAAATTATGATTTTCAATTATCTTTGGCTGGTCTGGGTATTTAACAAGAATCACTATATAGGAAATAGTAAAAATCAGTATTGTTGCACAGACACCTTCCATAGAGTACTAACTATCAGATTGTCTAAAACCCAGGAATGGGTCTAGATATGAGGTTAAGTACCTCACAGGAAAACTGATAGGTCCATATTTTAGTTGGATTAACATTCTATTAGTTAACTGAACAACTCATCAAGAAATACCTTCTACAACAGAAATTTGTGTATCGAAATGGAACAAGTAGATAGTTTATAGTTAAGAAGTTGTGATACTGTACTGTTAATTAAAATTGTAAATCAAAATTGAAACTATCGCATACATGCATATACCAGATTTGTATCCTTATGTTAAAATGAGAAGTGGAAAGTATCTATGGAGAGTGAAACCATCTTAATATGGTAGCTAAACTTTATAGTAGTTTTCCACTACAAAAACTTAAAAAACTATGTAGTTCACAGTTCTACTTGTGTATTGAGTCATACTGACAATACTTGAATCTATCTCAATGAAAAATATCTTCTAAAATTCCTTTTATAAACAGAAAAAAAAGAAGATTTGAAGGATACATATATCTGAATCTGTATTTCTATACTCATTTAAAAATTTATCATTTAAATCCTCCTTTGAAGCTGGAAACCATAGAAGACTCAATGCTGAGATAATATTTAATTATAGAATAACAATAGAGGAAATATGAAACCATAATAGTTAACAATATATCATAATGAGAAACATGGAATGAGAAACTATTGGGATGAGAACCGGTACAGTTGAAACCACACAATGTTAACAAGGATGTTTGTGCATGTTAGCAGAAAAATATTTTGTATTATACTCATAACTGAAAAAGGGAGGACATGAATTTTAAGATATAAATAGAAGAAATATTGCAAACAACTTACTAAAAGCACATTACTACAAGAATGAGTAAGGCTGGACATCTCATTCCTTAATTAAGAGGTAAACATAGCTCAGTTCTATAATAGTTATGAGTATGAAACAAAAGCTACAAACAATACTTTGTTCTATATAGATCTATGAGTAGTAAACTCATATAATCATACAACTTAAGTCCCATCGGGATAGAAATGGAAAATTTACAATACGGAGTGAGGCCATCGATGAAAAGTCCTTCCTGAAGATTCATACCAACTTGGATACAAGTAGAGTTACTAAATTAAATACTCAAAGTGAAAAATCGAAATGAAAATTAAACTTCAGAATCCAGTCTTATTCTGCTAACTAGTACAGGAGAAAACCTTAAGTTAGATTTAAGTGTTTTGTGTGAATATACGAGGAATCAAAGAGAAAACAGAACGATCATTATAAAATAACTTTTGAGAATGGAATTCATATTATACCTGTGGTAAAGAAAATAACGCAGTGGAAATAACAATTTATATAAAACCTTGATGGTTAAAACAGAGATGTCATAAATATTTAAATGTTGGTTAAGAAAATAAGTGGCAGATTAAAGTGGTAGCCACCATTAAAATAAATTAACTTTATTACGCCTTCATTTCCACCAGGGGGAGACAGGCGAAAGATTTTCAGTTCTGTTACCAGAGTAAATTATATATCTAACAATAAACCAAAATGTATAAATAATGAGAATTAGCAGGATTTGGATTTAGATATAATTAAAAGAAAGCGATATTAGCATTGGCTGTAGGCTCAAAATAATTATAATATAAATGAGTTAAAGTGTGTAAGGAGTCCTCTAATAAAGAATACCGTGATGGACCGGGTGTATCGACTGGGTGAAACTGATGGTTAAAGATAAACTAGAATCGTAGAGATCAATTACTTAAATTGTAGTAATGGATGAGTATGGTGGCATAATGATTCAGACACCGCATTTGGAGACAAGCATAGCCCTAAATTTAAAAACTCTTGAGTATATATGTTGGAAAATAGTACCCCGTATAGATGACTTGTAAAAATAATATTGTAAGGTATGTAGTATTAAAAGACAATATGATAAGCACCAACCAGATCCGGAAGGAGACGACGGGGTAATGGGCGAAACTCATCACAAAACTTCATGTTGAAATAAGTGAATTAAGAGCATCGAACAGGTAAAAATTAAATATTGGTTCAAAGCACTAACGACAATTTCTTACAAATTTCTCAGTGAACAACCGAGGGTCGAATTCATTGGTTAAGGGTAGAAACTAGGTAAGTCGTAAAACTATAAGGAGGGCTTTCATATGTCAAGGTTCATTAATGAACTGAAAGAACTCGTCCCTGCACATATCCATAAACTGAGATTAAATAAAGAAACTAGAGAAGAAATGGGAAACAAATCTGTAGAGGAAAATCAAAAAGAGGAAATTAGAAGTCGATGGTGAAAATTTGAGCCATCGAAAACAACTTAAAAGACTAGCACAATTTCATAATGATAACTGTGAGGATCATAATTAAAATATAAATGGTTAACTGAAATTTCATCCATGTCGGTGATGTCTAAACAAGACATTGTGATAAATTACTTGAGGATGCAAAGAAATGCATAGAGGCTGGAAAATGACAGATCTATTGTGGCATCAATAGAGAGTTTAGCTCCACGGTGAGTGGTTTCAATCAAAAAGAAACAAAAAAAAAGAAAACCTATGCCTAAACTGAAGGTTCTTATGGATAGGAAAACCCTAACAAAGGGTAAATCTATACCGTCTAATTGTCATGAATCAGAAAGAGGATGTCAAGTGCGCAGGTAAACCAAAATCGTCAGAGACCCATGTGCTTTAGTATGGTGGTTTTAAATTACAACTTGACTCTAGAGTACTTGACAAGTGATAATTTGTAAACACAATACAGATAATAAGTGAAAACCTCTTAATAACCGATAAATGGACCACATTGAAAAATGGGTTTCATTTTAAAGACGGATCATGTAATTATGGTGTTTGAAAATCGTGTTGGGAAAAAGATAGGTTAAGGGTGTAAAAGTACATGGGTGACAGTTCAAGTATGCGCCAAAATTGCCATCGAAATCCAGTTTGGGAGATGGAATCAATTAATGTCTAGATGTATATAGAAGGGAGCTCGATAAATTTTTGAAACTCTTTATAATAAAGTGATGGACATTACATTGGGACATAGTTGAAAATTAGAAGTATTTTGCATACCATGCCATGATGAAAAGTGGATAGGTTAGAAATCATTTCCTTGTGAGGAATGTGTAAGGCAAAGAGAACCTACTTAGATATCAAATATAATGAAAGTCATTAACCAAAGATACGTATTAAAGAGATGGTATAGGGTATATTAAATTAAACATAGTTAAAACATTGTATACAATAAACATGTATGCAAATGTAGTGGGTGACTTATAATTAGGTATAAGTCTGTAAATGGTATGGGTGAACATCAGAGGTTTGAGTTAAAAATTTCCTTAGATAACACCACGTGACAATTGGTGGAGAAGCCAATCCACATATTAATGCTAATTGTAACCGTAAATTTATTATGAAGTGGATAGAGTATGGTAAGTACCATGTTATTTGGTTAGTGGCCAAATATACTATGGTCAAAAGGGTAAGAGATAACCTTCCCTTTAGTCCAATATTAAACATGTAGTCAATTACACCCAAGATAACAAATAATCTGGGAGGAGGAGCCATATATATATATATATATATGGCTATTGATATGGGGGTGCATTTAAGTTTGGTGGCATATGGAATCCCCAAATTAGACATATAGTGAACATGTGGAAAAGATAGAATTAAGATTAAGAATATAGGAAAGTGTTTTTTAAGTCAAACATACATGTGAGATTTATTTAGTTAAACTATATACATATTAAAATATAGAAGGAAAAATTTAGAAAGTAACATGTATGGGTGAAATTGTTTAATTATATATGTAATCACAATTTGATGAATGAAAATGCCAAGGGGAATAGGCTTTTACCACGTATATATTATCACCATCCACTTGAAGTAGTTGGAATTCATCTCGAATTCATATCTTCAGATTCTAATGGTAATTTTAATTAAAGTAGTGGTAGTGGTGAAATTTGAAAGAGATTGTTCCATGATTACGTGGGTATACACCTATAACTATTAAGAAAAATATGGAGAGTATCTCTAATTATATCGAGGCTATATATATAATTTTAGTAGTCGCATAATAAAGGTTTTTATGGATTTAGTTTGATAATGTACAAATTGGATCCATGTCAGCCTATGACGATTTATATTCATATGTAGTTATGTTACTATAATTAGGAAAAAAATTGCGAGATAAGAGGTGTTACCGATTTCCTAAATGTTTGATAAGTAATGGATGCTTATGTATAAATTATCATCCTCCCATGAGGAATATTTAAAGGGTAAGTGTTTCCACTTGATGAGATACTCTGAAATTGATTGATTTTGTAGCTGCAGAGTTCTTGTTTTTATGACTGCTTGAATTTCCATTATGATTTTTCGTTCCTCATCAACTTCTAGAAATATTAGTTGAACTGGGAGCTTGTCACCTACAACATTATTTAAGAATGAAACAGGGAAAACTAGGTGCACCGAGGAAGATTCCAAAAGCTCCAATTTGTATTCCATAGCACCAATATTTGGCAACACCTTGGGAGGACCATAGTACTTTTGTGATAATTTATTATCCTTCTTAACTTGCTTGAGGGAAATTTGTTTGTATGGTTGTAGCTGTAAAAAAACCCACTTGCCTACATCAAAACGTATTTCGCTATCATGTTTATTTGCATGTTGTTTCATTCAATTTGTGCGCCAAATTGAGGCTATCCTTTAAGAGTTGGATAAATTAATGTTTATTCTGAATGTAATCTTACAGTGCTTGAACCTTACAAGTTTCTCTCAAATATGATGTGACTAGAAGTGCATGATATCCATAAAGTGCCATAAATGGGGTTATATTTGTTGCAGTATGGAAGGAAGTGTTATAACACCATTCAGCAAGAGGTAATGACTTGACCCATTGTGCATGTCTATCATATACAAAGAAACGTAGATATCCTTCTAAACTTTTTTTCACTATCTCATTTTTCCCATTGGGTTGAGGATGATAAGATGAGAAATGAGCTAATTGAGTACCCCGAGAAGAAAATAATATGTCAAAAAGTTTCCAGTGCAAATGGGATCTTTGTCGCTTACAATAATATTTGGGTTTCCTTGTATCTTTTGAACTATTTCCATAAATGCAGAAGAAACTATATTGGCTTTAAATTCATGCGATAATGTATAAAATTCGGTGTACTAGGTAAGTCTATCAACTACCACCATGATTACACTCTTTCCTTTCGAATTGGGTAAACATGTGATAAAATCCATTGAAACCTCCTCTCAAAGTTGACATGGAATGGGAAAAAGGTTGTAACAAACCAATTTCTTAATTGTCTCAACTTTATTTTGTTGGAAAACTAAAAATTATTCCACAAACATTTGAATATTAGATTTAAGGCCATCCCAAAAAAATCCTTCTTAACACTCTGGTAGTTCCTAAAAATACTAAGTTCCCCCCTAAAGGAGAGGTGTGCAATTCCAAAAGAATTTTTGTTTGAGTTGGGAATTATTACAAAGAACTAATCTTTGTAACATAATGAATCATGTTTGCATGAAAATGTATCAGATGTACTGGGATATTACTACAACTTTTGAATGACTTCCCAAAGTTCTTCTTCATTCTTCCATTCATCCCTTGTTTTTTTTATCCAATTTGGTTGGATAATACAAATGGTACAAAGCAATGCTTCCACATCCTCATCCTTTATCGAGAGTGCATCAACAAAAATATTTTGCTACCCTTTTTTGTAGATGATTTCAAAGTCATTACCCAACATCTCTATGATCCATTTTTTTTTTAAGACAATATTTATTCTAAAAAGTATTTAAGACTCTCATCATCTATTTTTACCTTGAAGTGTCTTATCCTTAGGTAAGGTCTCCATTTCTTAAGTGCATGTAGAATTACCAACATTTCCTTCTTATAAATAGGTTTTTGTAAATTCTTTCCTTTGATTTGAAGGCTTTCAAAAGAAATGGGTCTTCCTTCTTTCATTAAAATAGCACCAATTCCATTTCTCGAGGCATCACATTCCACAATAAATATTTTTGTGAATTTTTGCATAGCTCAGACCGCTGCTTGGAAGATTCCCTCTTTAATATTTTCAAAGACATTATTTTCTTCAGGAGTCCAACAAAATGCATCTTTATTCAGGTGATTCTATCGTCCCATAATTCTTAACAAAATTGCAATAATACCCTGTTAACATGAGAAATCCTCGCAAATGCTTTATGGTTGTGGGGATTTTCCATTCCTTAATGGCTTTAATTTTTTTAGGGTCTACCTGAACAGCCTCCTCAGATACAACATGACCCAAATATTCCAGCTCATGTACACCAAACAAGCATTTGGAGGTTTTTGCATATAATTGTTTCTCCTCCAATAATTTGAGAACCTTGTCAACATGTTGAACATGATCCTTCCAAGACTTGTTTTATATTAATATATCATCAAAAAATACTAACACAAATTATTTAAGGAAGGGTTTGAAAATGGAATCCATCAAACATTGAAATTTAGAAGATTCATTGGTAAGGCCAAAAGGCATGACCAAAAAATGATAATGACCCTCATGAGTTATAAATGTTATTTTCGCAATATCTTTATTCTTCATTCTTATTTGATGATATACTGAATGAAGATCCAACTTGATGAAGTAGATTTATCCATGTAATTCATCCAATAATGCATCAATGAAATGAATGGGAAATTTACCCTTAATAGTGAGGTTGTTTAGCTCCCTGAAATCCGTACATAGTCACCATGATCCATCCTTCTTGTGCACCAATACTAATGAAGCAGAGAAAGAACTTTGACTAGGTTGAATTATATTTTCCTCTATCATTTCTGCAACCATATGTTCAATCTCACTATTTTGGGAATAAAAATATCTATAAGGCCTGAGGTTTGGAGGAACACTTTCGGGAATGAAATGAATAGCATGATCATGATCATGAATGGGTGGGAGGCCATTCTAAGCTTAAAACATCATCAAATGATTGTCAAAGACTTTTTGGAGATTTGGATAAATATATGATTTTTATTTTTGAACCTATAGTGATAATAATTGTAAAATTTCACCTTCTCTTAATTTCTTTAGATGATTTTTCATGAGATTAGAGCTGATTATATTTCCTGTTTTAGAAAGAAAAAATCTAGAAAAGTTCTTGAACATTGAAATTTATAGTCTCCAAAGATTGTAACCATTGGAATCCTAGTAAAACATCAGCACCACCCATTGGAATAGAAAGAATTTGACTATTCAATTCATATTTCCCCATGGTTACCTTGATATTATGGCACTTTCCAGAACAATTTATAGTTCCTCCATTTGAAACCATCACTTGACACTTAGGTGATAGATATAGGAAGCAATTCAACTCCTTGGCAATCATAGAATGAATAAAATTATGGGTACTACCTGAATCAATTATGATTATTACCCTCTTTTCTTGATATAACCTTCTATCTTGAGAGTTTGAGGAGTATTAATTCATACCAATGCATTACAAGATATGGTTGGATTAATTTATTCATTCTATGTGGTTGTTTCCTGGTGTATATCCTCCTCTTTTGATGTTTATTGTTCCTTTTATTCCTAAGAAGAATTGATCCCTTACATCATAAGCTAAAAAATAATATATTGATCTTTAGATACATTGTGCATTAATTTACAAGTAAAAACATGTATAGAGCCACACATCATCACTAATAAAATAAATTTTTATAACCAGTATAATAACCACATATATACCATGTATACAACAACAATAGGCTCCACATAATAACCAGTGAAAATATAAATCAAATACCAAAGAAACTGCTTTCTCATTAACGAGTGTAAAAGCCAACCAGAGATAGGACTACGAGGTTCCTCCTAACCATAGATTGGCCGAGCCAAATATTTTCTTCAGCCAATCACCATCATGCCATATTCCAAGTATGAATGTGGGACTCAAACCGAAAAAAAAACCATGGAATCATGAGGCTATACCACCTCACCCTGATTAATCATAAACTAATATTTATCATGATCTACAACCGATCACTAGGCCAACGCAAGCATGTATAGCACCGGATTATCTCTGCTTAAACCATGAGGAATTTTCATATGTCCTAGTCTCTCAAGGTTTACCAAAACCCATAGTCTGAATCAAAGGTCATTAGCCCCTAAACTGAGACATACTCTCGAGGATTTACAACAATCCAAAATCGGGATTCCTAGGCCTGAAATGGAAATAAATCACCATGTGCTAGGCTTTATTTCAATTCAAAACTGAATTACTAAGCCCTAAAAAAAGGCAACAAACAAATCCATCCTATAATGATTCGAAGATTAGCCTCACTAAGCTTAGAATCCATTCAGTAATCCATCTAAACCAAAACATGAGAACACCACAACACCATGGTTATCTGAAAATGGCAAGGCTAGGATGAATACATTGTCGCGCCCGAAAAAAACCTATGCCAAGACAACAAAGAACCGCATACAATACCATCCATTCTAAATATATCAAGGAAATCATACATGAAAATCAATACCTGTAAAGAATCATGTTGTAGCTGCTTGATTCCCTCTCCTCCTTTCTTGATTCATCCTTCTTCCCTTGTTCTTGCATTTCTTGCTCCAATTCCAAAGTACTCCAAAAATTATAAGTGTCAAAGTGAGAGAGAGAGAGAAATAATAATGAGAGAGCTCCAAAACTAAACTAACAAAAGGTTACCAAGTGATCCTCAGAAGCATTTTTATAGATGATGCGTCTATTTTTTATCATTTTCCACATTTTTCCTTAATTTTTCTCCTCACATGCAACCTTCGACCTTTCATCTCCCTTTTCACCTAATTTCCATTAATTTCATAAATAAATGTTCCAAATATTCCATTTTTCCTTTGCCTTTACCAATTCCCTTTGGCCATAATAACTGAAATGAACACCCACTAGGATATTTTTTCCCAATATTCAACTTGGAATAAGTGTCCCATCAACCGTGGTTACTATTTTTAATTTTATTAAATGGATTTTTCACCATGTTTATTACCCACATCCAACCTTTAGAAGCCTATATAAATGAGGAAACCTGAACTCCTTAAATAGCATTCATCTATCACTAATACAAGCGAAGGAGTAAGAATAATAAGGAAGCAAAAAATTAAGAGGATGAAGAAGACCTATTTTGGAGATATTTCTCTCTCATACATGTGAAAGAAGGCTAGTGTTTTTGTAGTGGATAAGTGGATTTCTTTTACAAGTTTGATCTTGATTAAACAAAGGAAAGAAGGTCAAGAGAATGTCACTAGAATTCATTCACAAGATCCAGAAGCAAGACAAATCCAAGTGAAGGTTTTATGAAGCCTTGTAAGGATGAACAAGGCTCACATGTGTGGCAAAAATATCTATAGGAGTTACAAAAACTTTAGGTCTACAGTGGAGGCCAAAATTATGCAGCTAGGGGTCAAGGTTATGCTACTTTAAGAGACTTGAGTGGGTTTAACTTGAAAAGGAACACATAGTATCCAGAAAGGTTTTACTTGGTCTTTAAGGGTATCGGTCTTGGTACAGAGGTCTTGTAATTTATCAATTAAAGGATCTATAAGGAAGAGAAGATATTTATAATTTTCCTATCAAGAGGAGAGGTTTTGGATTTGGCTTTCATCCTATATTTTTTGTTCTTATTCTTCTTGTTTTTTTATAGTCGTTTGATGATATAAAAACATAATAATAACTGAAGAAGCTAATAAGTAAGAAAAGTAAAAATACATCACAAGAAGTTATCATAGAAATAAAATTCACTCTAATTATTTCCCTTTAGATTTCTCAACCTCTATAAGGAATATGGGCATATTCAAATGTTTATGTGTCTGTATTAATGTGATATATGTTTATATAATGTTTCCATAAACATATGGAGAAGGAAAAATATGGTAAATATTGAGGCCAGAAAGGTTGTAGTGGGGTATTGACAACCAGGAGGGTTATTTTGGCACTGTGAGACAACAAGCATAATAGTAATCTGGCCCAATATGGGGGTGGAGATTTGGGGCCGAACATTTTCGTTGACTTTGTCATGGAATCATGTTGGGGCTAGATGGAATAACTATGGTGGATCGCCATGTCTCTCAGTTATACGTAAATTAAGACCCCCCTCTATATGTTGTTGATTTTGACAAGAAAATTCTCATTGTTTGATATGAGCGCTAGAAAGGAGACAAGAATCATGATGGAAAAACCCCTACCTTCGATTGAGGTCACGGGTTCCCCTCTTATTTTGATCTCAATAAATCATGGATATGCTAACTTTCCATTGTCGATGGTTGGGGCCCAACAAATGATGTGGGTTGGTTATCTTTCCTATATGTGGTAACCATTTCGGGCTTGCTTGTAATTACAATGGAACATGTGTGTGTTCGTGCTAAATATAACCCATCAGATGCATGTGATGTATGACCTAGTCATCATCACATTGAACAATCGTTAGGCCCACATGGAATGAAATTAGAATAACACACACACACACATAAACACATATATAAGTGGATGTCTCTATGGAAGAGGCCATGGGATGGTGTGCATCTTAATTTAATGTAATTTTTTTAATATATATGAAATATATCGTTTGTGAGGTAAAGGATAGAACCACAAGCCCTTTTGTAGATGGAAGAGTTCTTGTAGATGGAAATGTGAGAAAAAACCCTAATAACAAACCACCTATCTATGGCTGACTTCAAGGGTACCCCATGCATTTTAATCCCGAATGTTGATGGATATGTGCACACTCTAGTGTTGATGGTTGGGGCCCATAGAGGTACATGGGTTATTTGTGTAGCCTATATGTGGTAATAAATTAGGTCTTATGCGTAATTACAATGAAACATTTTTGTGTATGTGTTACATATAACCCTTCATATCTGTGTGATGTATGATCCAATTATTGACATGTTGAACAAGGGTTATACCCACATGGAATGACATTGGAATATATATATATAGATATAGATATATATATATATATATATATATATATATATATATATATATATATATATATATATATAATTATATATATATATATATATATGCCGATTTGGTATAAAAACTATACATACAATTTATATATATTCTGACCAACATGGGGTATGGCTAGGCCTACAATAATTACATGTAGGGTCACACATGCCTGACTTATGGTCCACATAGAAAAAAGAGCCAGCGAACTAGCTTTCCTCTCATGTGGAATTGGAGGAAATGTAATCAAAGTAAGCCTTTTTATATCCCAATATGATCCCAATGTGTAAGAATGTTACATCCTTAAAAAATTAGAAAAATAATTGTTATTAATGTCGGCCAAAACATTATCTTGAATCTTAAACTATATATCACTTCAATATTTATATTATATATACCTTTTTAATATTACTAATGGATTAATATTAATTACCAAAATATAACTATATATTATTATATATAATTTGAATGGATAGTGAATTATCTCATGCATTTAATAGTTCCTTTTATCATATAGGTGAATTTGAATGGATGAAAAAATTACCTTTAACAAAATAATTTACCACATTAAAATTCCATATTATGTACAATATTAAGCATCTTTACTCACCTTTACTAAAGCCAATAACATCGCTTAAATAAAAGGAAAAGTGAAAATTCAACACTAAGAATCAGAAATATTGCTCCAAAATATTTTAATATTTCTTTTAATTAGATATTTCTAAAATGAATCTTTAAATGGAGAAACCATATCCTATGGATATATTCAAGTCTTTAAAGAAAAAAATATTTCCACGTCAAAGTTCTAATATCTGAAGATACTAATTTGATGTAGTTTTATTATAAATTTTGTTATCATCTCATAAAAATTATTATTAAATATAATATTAATATCATTCTCCTCCTCAAATGGTCATTAAATACTTTTGATTGAACTTATTTATAGGCTCTTTGTAGGCATAACACACTTCCTTAGCACGAATTTCCATCAACCTCGAAAATTGTTCCTTGTGTGATCATGTTTTCTTCGTTAGGGCATGAGTGCATCGTGAAGGAATGAAGCTTTCCCTTCGACCATTCTGAGTGACAGGTTTCACACCATCTTCCTTAGAGCACATGAGTGCATAATGAAGGCATGAAGCCCCATCTTTCAATTCTTGAGAGTGCCATAATTTTCCCTCTCTTTCCTTGGTTTCATGGGTTCATTGTGAAGACTTGAAGCTTCGTTTCTCTCATCCTTCATCCCTTCAAAGTGTGACAATGCACCATCCTTGTCTCCTTAAGCGCAGGGGTTCATAGAGAAGACCTAAAGGCCATTTATCCCTCCCCTTTGACCCCTCATGCTGTGACAATGCACGTTACTTTATTTTTACCACATTATTGAGTGCATGAGCACACTAAAAATACTTGAATGACGATGGATGTCCCCTTTGTCCTTTTAAAGTGAGCCCTCCTAGTTTGTATGCGTATTTCTGCCTGAATTAAAGTTATTTTATGCTCCCTTTCATATATTTTCTTGATCTATCATCTGTGATGGCTCTTTGAATGTGATTTACAAGTACTGTAGAATCATTATTTTTTTAAGCTAATTTTAAGAAACCTCTAAAGAAATTTAAGAAACAAGAATTGATGAAACTTTGGAAATTACAAGGCCTAATGTTCCCATATAGAGAGATAGTCAATGTTTTATTGAAAGACTACAAAGGTCTCCTGGGGAATATTTATAATGCATTCATGCCAGAGACATTTCTTAAGGAATTAGAGTATTTGCATACATACATTAACATTAAAAAGTCTAGGATGCACAACATCACATGCAGATTCCCAATCATTCCATGTGCAAAAGTTATTTAATGGATCACCACACCATGGATGAAACTCATCTTGTGCTTCACGGTGAGAGTAGTAGTCATCTCGCCACCTATTATGGTAAGGATATATAGACATAATATAAGGGTCTCAAGCCCAATCAATATACAAAAAAAATTTATACACAAAATTTCTAAGCCCTTAATACTAGTAATGTTATCAAATAATGTTGCCAGGAGCCTTCCAAGTTTTACCATTGACCATCTATAGTCTACCAAAAAATATTCTCAGATACATATATTCGTATTTGATATCTATGTATTGTCATATGTTTGGGTAATATAACATTGAGGTGTTGCAATCGAATTGGATATATACGCTCAATATAGTGGTCACATCTACAAAATATTTCCACTAGGCGGATATACTATCTTATGAGTTGTAGCGTCTAGTGGGGGAAGATAAAGCATGTTTACAAGCGAAAAAAGTACCATAATTTTACATGTAAGAATTTTCCAAGCATGAAATATATCCACGACATGCCTTCAAAAAATTATATTGGAATTGGACTCCTAAAGAGAATTTCTGACTTTTTTCCACTGTAGGGTGTTATCAGAAGGAAGATTTAGAGGCGCATATGAAAGATTAGTCGAACACTTCTTCGCAACCATCTTTCACATGATATTGAAGACATTTCTACCATGCATGACTAATCAAGTGACGGGGTCACTTAAGATATTGCAGACTAGTTTGCATCTCCTCAGGGAATATACATCAAATGCTTGAGATGTCAAAGAGGCCCTCATCCTATGCAGCAATATCTAACAAACAAGGTTATTAAGAAAGAAGTGGCATATCAATTGGACAAGGGGTTATCAAGTGTTCTTTATAGGAGGAAGAAATCTCTTTGGCCTATCTTTCCAGTGAGTATAATATTGTATGAATTAAAGAGTCAAAGGGATATTGTAGCATAAATAAAAGAGTCGTATTGCCTACACTTTGCTAAAAAATATTTCCATTGATATGATCCTAGGAAAGTTCTTATTCAAAATTGTTAGAGGATCCATAATAATACAAGGTATTCATCAATGATGAAAGATGAAGATGAAAAGATAAATTACTATTACAATGTTAGGATGAATTCACATCTAGCTATGCAGACCAATCCACAAATGATCCGCAAACACAATACTTGCACGAGCAAGAGGAGAAGGAAACAACACCTCATGAAAAGAATATATATCCCAAGAAAGGGATTAGATATTCGTCATACCATAAGAGAAATAAATTGAAGTTTGATCCCCTCAACAAAACAATTGTTGAAAAAAATAAGGAGAGGACAAAATAGGAAGAGTAAGAAGAATATAAACCCACGAACGATGAACTAGGTTCCCAAGAATAACAACCACTCATGGGAGTTCATCTTCCATTCGGTGAAATCAGGATCACACCCTCACCAAGAGATAGAGTAAAAAATGTTTGTAGCATCATGTTTAATCAACTAAAGAATATCATCATGCATAGAAGGAATAGATACCTTCCCAATGATCCTAGGAACCTAGTCTCAATCGCTACAAAGAAGGTGATAACTTCTAATACTGGAAGAAATCCAAGGGTAGTGATGGTGATAAATGATGCATTCACTGCAAAAATGTAGGATAACTCATAGTAATTATTTAATGAGAATGATAGGTTGAGAACATAATTTTTTGCAAAAAAGAAATAGGTAGAACATCTTAAGGCAGAGAACCAATGGCTTTCATAAAGACACATTGACACCTTAGAATGACAGTCAACCATGCAAGAATAACTATGACCAATGGAGGATTCTATCGCAAAAATATATGACGAGATGATATATATACACCTAGTCATGCATTATATCACTGGCATTCAAAAGAATGGACATGAATTGGTGAAACTCCTGAATATAGCAAATACAACCATTGACCAAATGCAAGAGTGGATTGCCAAATATCTGGATGTGCCACAACTTTTGGGAAGGAAATATGACATGGTCTTCGCCAAGATAGAGAGAGTTCAGTTCAGACTCCACCTATAAAATTAGTTTCATCTTGGATCGTATTAAGTTAATACTATGGCTTCATACAACATGATACATAATGGGAATGAATCTCTAACATAGAAGCACGAGATTCTTGCAATCATAATCCTTGAAGAAATTAGAGGAAGGGAGGTCATCTTCCATGAGATATGGGATACCATTGAAAAAATTAAAACAAGAACTGAAGAGGAATGTTTCAAGGTGACCAAGGAAATTATTTAGTAGAGTTCCCTTGCACCAGTCAAAGTGCACTTGAAACTTTCATGGTTGTGGAATGATGTACATTCAAGCTCCAAGAACATACTATCAGAGGAATTGGAGGTGAATATGTGTTATAAATGGAACTTTCTAGATCGGATCAAAGACATCGCAAATGATTTTAAAGCTTGAGAAACCTATATCACAAATGAACTCCATGAACAAGAAAATGATTTATCCATTTGAATGAGTCTTTGTCCTTTTTCTATCTATTTATTATTAGACCACCATCTCATAATTGTAAATTGTATTATGTAATCAATGTTATGTAATGAAGTACAATGGACACATGTGGAATATGAAATGGTACAGATTGGAATGTAATGATTCATGTTATAATATAAATAGTCATAGAAGTCAAAGAGTCACGGGGAAGTTCAAAGGTCATTGTATTTGTTATATTTATATCCTCATAACTCGAGAAAATTTATTTTTTTCTAGGCTTCTCGATGCTTAGCCTTGATACTTCACATCGAGGATATTCCCTTACAATGTTGGCAACATCCATCACCGTCAACAAGCCCACATGGCTTCAACGAGTGCCACATGGGGAGGACCGCAATATTCCAAGTTATGGCCACACATTTAAAAGGTGAGTGGATTTGTTTTATCATGGATGGGTGGATTCATAAATGGGTTGGTTATTCAATATGATATTTAGGAAAGAAGGTCAATAATTGATGGTAAATGAGAACTACAGTGGAATTGGAATTGACCACAGTGTAGTTATTTGGTTAACTACCTCGAACATATATTAGGTTTAATGTGATGTCTAAAAAATCTCTAGAATACTAGTGGCTAGGGTTTGGTGGAACTATTTATGAGTTTACTCGATAGATTTATAGTGGGGAGGTTGGTTCCATATAATGTGTGAGACCGAGTTGGGTGTCTGGAATAAGTTGAGGGAATTTCTATTTGATTTTTTTAAGTTTGGAGACTACGTAGCAACAATGCTCCCATAGTTTCAGGAATAGAATATTCTTACTAACGATAGGTTTCTCTAGAAGGTAGGAATAATTTAGGGTCTTACATTGAACTAATTGGATGTTGGTCATGCAGACATGAGCCTATGGTTGGTTGGATACTAAGGTTGTTGGGGATGGTTCAATGCCATATGTTTTATGTTGTTATTGTCAACTATCTCCTTTGTGGTCTTTTTCCAAGCTTGTAGGTGACCTATGGCTCAGATTATCAACTACATGGTATATGTCTCAAAAGAATTTGGAGAGCCCATAGCTATTTGGTTTTTTACATAGATAAATGTCTTTAATTGATGTTGTGTTGAATTACAGTTTAATGATTGAAATCCTTATTTCACAGTGGTGTGTTGGGTATCTTTTTTTTCTGAGTAATGCTAAGTCTATTAATATATAACATATAAGTACAAAACTGCCTCTACCTCAGCTGATATAGGCTAAGCGCAGGGCTTGACTGCCATGAAAATAAAGAGTTTGGACTACCCAGAGAGGGGAAACCAGTCCCTGAATGTTAAGATTCGCCGCCCTCATAGGTGAAACTGGCCCTTGAAACAAATAGTTTAACAAAAATACAAGTAATAAGACTAACCACTCTGCAAGCAGAGGGCAATTAAACAGAAAAGCCAAAATTAACCTAGGAATGCTATGCATAAGAAACAAAAACCTCTACGGGTCTTCCGGTCTCCTGATGATTGGTTGGAGAAGGCAGTTCCTCCAAGATTTTGCATCTGTACTCATCACTGCTTCCACCTTCATCAGTAGAGGCAATCTCCTTGTCTTTTTCCTCGCCATCCTTTGTTTGATCCTACATAGAGACGTCACGGGCAATGTTTAACTGAGCCAAGGAGGCCTTGGCATTTTCTGCAGATGTAGGGTCTGGAGCAGCACTAGGGCCAGAGAATACGACAGAGGAACTAGGGCCAGCGACCAAAGGGGGAACAGGACGAGTTGTCTCCTCTTGAATGGTAACCGTGACATATGCCGTGATGACCGGCCTATCAAAAGAACAATCGAATCTGAACTCCGCATGTTGAGAATATTGACGCAGGGGGATGTGTTGGGTATGTTGGATTATGAATTTAATCTAATTTAATTGAATGACATGTGTTTAAAAAATATGTGCCATTTGGAATTCTATGGTATGCATATAACTATTTGGTACTATGTGGTATGATCCATCTATGTGTTGTATTTATAATTCTATGTCAATTTCTATAAACTAGGATATCGTGTTAATCTGATTAATTTACCTTTCATAATGTAATGTGTGATAATCGAATGGGGTCTTTTTTTTAAAATTTTACATGCTATGAATGATTCTGAGTTATTTTTTGGACAAAACCTAAATCCATGAGTTATAGTTACATTTTATTAACCATCAATGAACCCAATGGTAAGGTTTAATTATTGAAACTATAGCTCATATGCTTCAGTAAAGACATTGGTAAGATTATTCAAGAAGATTTGGATTTTTGGTATGTGGTATTGACCAGCTAGTGGTTGGGGACATTAGACCAGAAGAAAAAATCAAAGCAACGGAGGGCTCCAAAATTTTAAACAATATCCTTCACATAGTATATCTTCTATCATTTATATTCTTAGATGATAAAAAAACTCACAACAATATACAATACGAGGATAGCCTTATTTATAGAAGAGGATTCTAACTACTTCTCATTAATTATTATTTATTTCTCCCTAAAACTACCCAAAGATTACAAAGAATCATTTACCATTCACATAAGTAAATAGACTAAGTAAAAAATGAATAAATGATGCCACATATGCATAAAACCTCATGAGATATCAATGTGTCACAAAAGAAAGAGGTGATTTGGTGTTTTAAATGAAAATAGTTCTCATGAATAAGTGGAACAAAACATATCATGTTATTGCTTTACACATTAAGAAATGACAAAAGAATTCCACATAATTTATAATGACTTTATAATAAGGATACAATATTCCTCAAGAAATATATGGCTACTCTAAATGTGGTAAAGAGTGCTATAAGGATGTCTTCAATATGTGAAAATATTCTAATCTTAAGAAAATATCCTCTACATCCATACCACAAATGTGATAATATATAATGAGGGTGCTCCATACTGAGCCATAGGTAAGCTTGCTTTAAAATAGGTATGAAAACCTTAACAACATAAGTGATATTTTTGCATACATACAAATGAATCTAATGAGACAACATGATTCCCTATATCATGTGTCCTAGTGTATAGATATCATGATACTTGCATAATTATCTAGGTCATAAACGACCAACATGATGGTGAGTTATTACCATTGTGGAATAGTTAGTTCCATCTATCAAAGAGATGTATATGTAAAGATGGGGACTATAAATATATCCCATGACTAAACACAAAGTATTTTAGGATCTTAGGTGGAGCCAAGACTTTTACATTTATCAATCCAAGAATAACGTAGTACAATGACATAGTACAACAATAGTCGTGTTTGGATAATTATGATACAATTTATTAAACTATATGACTCCATGATGGATGACATCTACACAAATTTTGGGTTCATTTCCAAGAATCAAACATATAAAGGGTTAGATGATACAATGATAAAGTCACCATCTCATTGGCTAAATCCATTTATGGTTTCCATGCGGCATGGGGATGATGCACACTATATGTGAATTTTTTCTAATATTTTACAAAATGCAAGTGGACATGGTTGATAGAGAAATTGGATTTTGCAATGTTAGCATTGGCTATAATGCAACCACTTCTTGGATATCAAATATTTTTCAATTTGAGCTCTTCAATATTACAATATGATAGTAAGGTACATATATCTTATGCTTCCTCTCCATTTCCATGCACATTGAAATTCGAGATGAGAATTTTGATTTTGATCTGAATGTTAATGGTAACGTATGTTATTTTTAATAAACTTCAATTCTATATCAACTTTTACTCTTTCGTCACTATTTATCATTATTTCTTTCGATAAGAAGCAGGGGTTTGTATGTTATTTTTTCATATTATTTCTATTTTTATGTATAAAGTCCAATGTTTGTTGTTTATATAGAGAGGTTGTTATTGAAAATCGACTTTCGTGAATGGATATGGACTCATGGTTGTAATAATTTAGAAAATAGATTTTTTATTAATTAAATAAAATCTAATTATTATTACAGTAGGTTTTACTATTATTATTTTATCACAATATAAGATGTAAAATGATTTTTTAATATATATATATATATATATATATATATATATATATATATATATATATATATATATATGTGTGTGTCTATGCGTGTGTTTACAAAAAAAATGTTAAATATATAAAATTAAGATTTAGATATTTTTGAATGTTTTAAGTTAAAGAATTGTGAAAGATTCCTTAAACCAACACATGAACAATATATAGGGGTACTTTTAAATCATTTCAAAGGAAGACATGAAACATATCTATGTTATTTGCATTGGAAATGGATGTAAAGGCATAAAATTGGTCAAATAAAATGAATAGCCTTAAATTGTAACTAATATATCTTGAGCTCAATTGTAACTAATATTTCTAGAGCTCAAGAACATTGAACAACTCATAAATTCTTTACATGGGTTCACTATAAATTCTTTACATGGGTCCACTTCATTAAGTAAAATATATCCATTTAAAATATATCCATTTTGAATATAGAGGTAAAATTGAAGTGAAGGAAAAAAATAGAACCTTTAATCATAACAATAACACTTCCATGTTAGAATCAACCATGATCGGTGATTCATCTAAACAAAACATATCGGTGATTCGTCTAACCAAAACATATGACCTATATGGTTATGGTGCATTGTTCACCTCCGAGTGGGATATGGACCATGGTACCCGTGACTAGGTTAATTGTTAATATCATTGACTGCAAATGCGTGGTGGTAATGGAAACAAAGAGGAAGCAGGACGTTCGCAATGATGCGCTTTTGACGTTCGTCTGCCAGAAGCGGCAGCGTTGCAGTCGGTGATAATAAAGAAGGTGGCGGAGGACTTTGGCACTAAAATCCCATTCCCCTGCCGTTTGTGTGGAGCCACATTTTAGAAACGATTATCAAATATTGCACATACCATGTTGGTCATCCCCTATGGCCCTGGAGAACAAAGATGGTGTTGACCAATGGTATGTGGAGTTTGTGAATGTGGATCTTCCCACGTTGATCCAACTTGGACTGACTGCCATGCATCTGGAAATCGCGACACTTGCTGACTTGGTATGTCGAACTATTGCGGGTGCACTTGCGGCATTCAAAACACCCGAAAAAGTGCGAGAGGTGCCGAACATGGAAATTGACCTTACTTCCCAAGACGTGGAGGCCATCAAGCGTCAAGTCCCTTGTGCTTTCGGTAAGTGAAATCAATGGCTAGCTTGTACTTCTTCTTCTGTCGGAAGATTTTATATATATTTCGTATTTTGTTCGAGACTTCGAGGCATGTGTGTTTAATAAATTTGTTTATTGTAATTCTCATAATAGGTTTTGCCACGATCAAATTATTGTCTTTTTAACCCATTTAACTCAAAATTTTCCAAATACTCAGTATATTTGAGTTAAATTGGGGATGGGATTATTACTGCAACAAAATCTTGGAATATTAATTTAAAAAATCATTTATTATTATTATTAAATAGATTTCCGTAAAATGCAAAAGATATCATAAGATTATTGTAAGTTATATAAATATTTGTGCGGATTAATCATATTATTAAGATTTGATTTTAATGATGTGATTAATCCAAAAAGACATTTATCTAAATTACCAATTACAAAAGTCTAGATCTAATATTCTAAATTATGTTAAATGTTGTTATTTTTTATAAAAATAATAAAAATAAATATTTGTTATTTTTTATGACAACTTATGAACAACAAATGATTGTGACACAGAAAGAAGATCAGTCACCTCTTGACACACAACTAGGCGCACCTCCATCAGAAGTAACAGTGAACAATTCGGCAATGCCACAGATTCACACAAAACTAACTGATGGAAGGTGGTAAGGAGAAAGAAAAGGATGAAAAGTAGAAATTAAAAGACTACTATTGATCTTTTGTATTTTTAGTTTTTACCCTTTTATTTATACAAAATTTAGGAGATGCTCTTATTCATTTACAAATTTAATTTTCTTACTCTTTCAAAAAGTTCACTAATATTCAATATTTTTTTTTTTGGAAAAATGATATAATTTTGTAATTCTTATTTATATTATTTTTTTTTAATTGATTTAATAATCAACATAATAAAATACAATTTTTTTTCTTTTGTTATTTTTAACTAAATCTTTCCATTTCTTAAAATTATCTAACTCTTTAATATATT
Organism: Pinus albicaulis; assembly: GCA_034641835.2. Classification (NCBI taxonomy): domain Eukaryota; kingdom Viridiplantae; phylum Streptophyta; class Pinopsida; order Pinales; family Pinaceae; genus Pinus; species Pinus albicaulis. The sequence continues at coordinate 1,513,461,008 of CM076578.1, read as the reverse complement.
ATTTGTCTCTATACAAAATAAGTTTTCCTACTCATATCACAAATAAAATTAAGATAAAAATCAAAATCAACTAAAGATGATAGTCTAAATAAACCTAGTGCACCTGTAAGCACAAGATTTAACTTGTCACCCTTTTTAGTTCTCAACTTTACTAATAAACACAATGCAAAAAAATAATTCAAATCCACCTTATTCAAATTTGAAAATTCTTTTGAAAGATGAATATTGAGTTTGTATAGAACGATTAGAGTATATCAAATAAAAAAAATTATTCAATATTAATGAAAACGAAATCCTTTACACTAAAAAGATGCACAAAGATATGAAAAATTCTAATAATGATGGACTAAGTAGAAATATGACTAAAAGCTCCCTAGATCTTCTTCCATAGGTTCATTAAATGTCAAAAATAAGTTCAAGGATATCATAATTATATTTATTCAAAAACTGAAACTACCGTTTCTCAATATTTTATAATATGTATATTATATGGGAGATACACCTACATTGATATAAACTCTTATAAAGTTGTATTATTCATTGTCTTTACTAGTTAACCATGAAAGCTTTTATCAATTTGTATTATTCAGTCTTTACTGGTTATACATGAGGCTTCAATAGACCGTTTACTAGTTTTATGGCAAATATATAATGAGTTTAGTTTTCTGGGGTGCGCCATGCACAAAGTATGTGCTTTTCTTCCCTACTCAAATTTGGGTTAGTGACTTTTGTGGCATTTCTGTATATGAGAATTTTTCCATGATACCTGCAATACTGAATCTTTTTTAAGCTAAATTTGATATGCCTATCTGCAAAGTTATTCTGCTCTTTCATAACTTCTTTTCCTCGTTCTTTTCGTTGTTGCAGCCTATTGGTTTATGTAGAACCATTCCTATTTATTTGTGATAACTATGTGTCTATTAGTCTGCTTCGACTTGGGTGCCCCTAGTAAAATCACACCCTTTCTCTGCTGCCATTTTGACTCTGCCATCCACTAGACCTGTGTCGTATTCTAACGCTGACATTCTTAACTATTTTCTAAAAAACACATTTCCCTATGTTACTGTCCCTTCTACCAATAATTATTTCTCTAGTGTCAAAAACATTCCCCTTCATTCCATACTCTTATAGAAACTCATCATGCGTGGGATACAATTATTTTGGATGCAATGAAACATCACTGTTGTAGCTCAGATAGAAAAGTTTTTTTGGTAGACACACATGACTCTCGGTTGTGTACTCGCCATCTTCTTAGAGCTTTATTCCAGTGGAAGAATTGATTTTATGAGTCCCAAGTTTTGAATGTAAATGAGAGTTCACAATTTCGGCCAACATTGCCCCAACGCCAACTTCAAGGTTGTTTCCTAACGTTCTCTTGAATGGAACGTCCAATTTGGGACCACATTAGAGTGTTGTGATATTGGGTGTCTTGTCCATATTCATATGTCCTCGATTCATAGAAAACCCTGTGTCCTCTGTCTACATCTTTGTTGTCCTCACTTTATCTATCACCCGTCTATTATAACATATGTCATCTCTAAGCGCCTATGTTGAAGACACAATAATAATGTTGGGGACCGTCGCTCTCCATACACTACATCATCTGAGATTCTTGTATAAATTGATTTCATGAAGGAAAAATCAAGAAAGGTATCACTATAGTAATGGAAGAAGGAAGAAGTTGTGGTTGGCATAGTGTCAGACCTATGTTAGATTGATTTGTGGCTTCACACTTAAGGATTGAGATTAATTATTAAAATATAACTATGTATTATTATATATAATTCGAATGGATAGTAAATTATCTCATGCATTTGACACTTTTTCTTATGATATACTTGAATTTGAATGAATGAAAAATTTACTTTTAACAACCAATTTTAGCACATTAAAATTCAAAAAATGTAAAATATTAAAAATCTTTACTCATATTTACTAAAGCTAATACCATCTCTTAAATCAAAGGCAAATGGTTAATTCAATACAAAAGGGGAAATCTGCTCCAAAATATTTTAATATTTTTTTTAATTAAATATTTATAAAATGAATCTTTAAATAAAAAAACCATATCCTATAGATATATTAAAGTCTTTAAATACATAATTATCTCCACATAAAATATAAATTTCAAGTATTTTTTTTATCATGCCATAAAAAATATTATTAAATCTAATATTAATATTATTAAATCTAATAATATTTTATTAATACGATATTAAATTTAATATGATATTAAATTTTTTATATTATAAAATATATTAATATATCACAATATATATTAACTCCAGATATATATATATATATATATGGAGGGAAGAACAAAGACATAAAGTGATTGAGGTGGAGAGATAAAGGGAGTGAGAAGAGAGAGATGGAGATAAAATGAAGGAGAGGTGAGTGGAGTAATGAAGAGAGAGAGAGAGTGAGAAAGAGAGGGAGATAATGGTAAGATAGAGAGATGGAGACATAAATATGGAGGTGGGAGAAAGAGAGAGTAAATGAGAAGAGAGAGGGATAGGAAGATGGAAGGAGAGATATATAGATATGTGGAAAGAGTGTGTTTTTGGGGGTGATATAAAGAGACAAAGGGGAGGCGGAGGGAGAGATATATATAGATGGGAGGTGAAGAGAGGGATGACGAGAGAGATAGACCGAGTGAGGGAGAGATATATAGATATGGGGATGTGTGTGTGTGTGTTTGGGGGGGAGCAGTGAGATAGAGAGATAGACAACACTAGAGATGGAGGGATATATAGATATGTATGGAGGGGCAGAGAGTGAAGAATGTTTCTTTAATATATGCATTGATTTGAAAGTAGATGATGCTTTCTAATCCTATCTAATTATGTGCACTAAATTCATTTATTTGAGTGCAGATGCTGATTTCTAATTATATTTGTTTTCTTGTACTATATGCATTGATTTATATTTAGATGTTGATTTATAATCCTATTTGATTTCTTTCGCTAGATGCTTGAATTCACAGTAGATGGTGATTTCTAATATTTTTTCATTTCTTGTACAAGATGAATTTTTTATTTGTAAGCTTAGTAGATCCCTCCCATTTTCTATTAATTTAAAATCCAAGCAACATACATACAAAAATTAGACCTCAACCTGCCCAAAGGAAACCAGGTCTGTTGGCCATCTAAGTGCAATGTATGCCAACCAAAAAATAAACATCCTTAATAACCTATACAGAGTCTGAATATAACTAATAGCAAAGTCTGCTAATAATATCATTTACATAAAGTAAAGCTAGCCGCTAATAATAAGATGCATTTATTTTATTGTAGATGTTGATTTTTAATTATATTTGATTGCTTGCACTAGATGCATTGATTTAAGTGTAGATGTTGGTTTCTAATATTCTATTATTGCTTGCATTATATGCATTGAGTTTAGTGTAGATGTTGTTATATAATCCTATTTGATTACTTCCATTAGATGGATTAAATTTTCTTAATCTTGAGACTACAAATAATGAAAAATATTTTTCAAGATTAAATGGATGGGGGAGAGAGGGAAGAAATTTTCTGCACTAGGTGCATCGATTTCAGTGTAGATGTTGATTTCTAATCATATTTTATTGCTTGAACTAGATGTATGGATTTCAGTGTAGATGTGGATTTATAATCCTGTGTGATTTCCCACAATGGATACATGGATTTCAGTGTAGATGTGGATTTCTAATCCTATTTGATTTCTTGCACTAAATGCATTGATTTCAGTGTAGATGTTGATTTCTAATCTCATTTTATTGCTTGCATTAGATGAATTCATTTGAATGTAAATGTTCTTTTCTAATCATATTTGATTGTTTTCACTAGATGTTAATCTTAGGCTATAGATTATTTAAAAATATATTTATCAAGATATATTTAGTAATAGGTAGAAGGACATTATTAAGAAATAATTAGTTGTCAAAAGTTGCGATACCTAGAAATGAAAAATATGTACAGAATCAATCCTCCTACAAAGTGAAAATTAGTCCTTTCCAATATCATCTCCCTTCTTAATCACCAACTAATTAATAATACACAATTACACATATTCAAAATTACTTAAGTAATAATTGCATACAAAAATGTATTTGAAATATTTATAAGAGGAAAATGTATATTTATAAACATAATAACAAATAAAACTATTGTCTAAGGAGATGCGATAATTTTTTGGAGAAACACATAATGTAGATATTGTATAAATATGGCCACTCATTTAAAAAAATAAAAAATACATTATTTTTTGTATATAAATGGTTTTATATTATGTTTGGACATGCTTTTTAGTGTTGAAAAATGTGTAACTAGGTTTGGTGTTAATTATTATTATTATTATTATCCAATTTTAAGGTCACATCCAAGCTAGACACCAAATTGGTGTATGGCACCCCATTGTTTGTGGGACAAGGGACCCACCTCTGTGCAATAATTTGACTATTAATTCTATGAAGGCATACATACTCTACCCCCCTCTGGTTTTGAACTTGTGGCCTCTTAGGCGGAAACACATGCTCTTAACCAGTACGCCCACTCCAGAAATGTACTTTTGATTCTTGTTTATTGTAAAATGAAGAAAAAATATTATTATTATTTTTTGAGCATGGGTTTCATGCTCAAGAAGTTAAAACAAGTCAAAAGAGTCATTGTCATAATTTGGATACCCGATTGGGCACATTGTAACTTCTAAAGTAGAAACATTTGTCTTTAAAAAAGGGAAAATATGATTCAAGACAAAGTTAACCGAGTAGCCATCAAGTCAGCCTTATTTGAGGATAAAATCCACCCTTGAGAAGCCTATATAAAGGAGGAAACTTGACCTCCTTGAAGCACATTCATCTCTCACTGATGCAAGTGAAGGGGTAAGAACAGGAAAGCAACATGGAAGGAATATGATGAATAAGACTTGTTATGGGGATATTTCTATCTCATACATGCGAAAGAAGGCTAGAGTTTTTGTAGTAAATCTCTAGCTTTCTTCTACAAGTTTGATAGTGAAGAAAGGAAGAAGCAGAGGTCAAGGGAATGTAAAAAAATTAGGTCTGCAGTGGAAGCCAAAATTTTTCATCTAGGGTTTGAAGTTATGATACTGGAAGATATTTGACTGGGTTTAACTTCAACAAGGAATGCACATCATCTAGAAATTTTGTACTTCGTATTCTAGGGTATTGGTCTTGTTCTAGAGGTCTTGGAATTTCTCAATTAAAGGATATATAAGGAAGAGGAAATATTTATGGGTTTTCCTCTTAAGAGGAGAGGTTTTGGCTTTGGATTTCAGCCAATATTTTGTGTTCCTATTCTGCTTGTTTTTTTATACTTGTTTGATCATATCGAAACATAATAATAAATGAAGAAGCTAACAATTAATAAAAAATAAAAATGCATCCCAAGAATTTATCATAGAAATATAATTCACTCTAATTATTTCCCTATAGATTTCTCAACTACTACAAGGCATATGGGCACAATCCAATGTTTATGTGTGTGTGTGTGTGCATGTGATATGTGTTTATGTAATGTTTGCATAAGAATATGGAGAAGGAAAAATATGGTAAATACTGAGGCGAAAAATGTTGCAGTGGGGTACTGACAACCTAGAGGGTCGTTCTATGATTGTGAGACCACGAACATAATAATATTGTAACCGAAAGCGGGGGTGGAGAGGTGGGGCCGAAAATTTTCATTGAATTTTTCATGGAGCCATGTTGGGGCTATATGGAACAAATATATTGGATCCCCATGGCTCTTAGTTATATGTAAATGAATGCCCCCCTCTATATGTTGTTTTTTTTTACAAGAAAATGCTCATTCTTTGATATTTGTGCTAGAAAGGAGACAAGAATCATGATGGTGAAATGCCTACCTTTAATTAAGGTCACAGGTGCCCCTCGCATTTTGAGCTCAAGAGTAGATGGATATCTGCACTTTTCATTGTTGATGATTGGGGCCCATAGAATGACACAAGTTGGTTATGTTACCTATATGTGGTAAGTATTTTGGGCTTTCATGAAATTACAATGAAACATGTGTGTGTGTGCGCAACATATAACCCATCAGATGCATGTGATGTATGAACTCATCATCAGGACGTGTAACAAAGGCTAGGCCAACATGGAATGACATTAGAATAATAGACACACACACACACACACACACACACACACACATATAAATATGGATCAATGGAAGGGATCATGGGAGGGTGTGCTTATTAAGTTATTGTTTTTTTAATATATATGGCATATATGGGTCGGTGATGAGCTCCATCACTAGACATATTTGGAGGGGTTAATAGTCACCTTTTTGCCTTAGTAGATCTCTTTTTCTTGAATTTTTATTATTATTTGGGTTTATGATGCTCGTACAGATGGTGATTAAGGCTAACATACTTTGAGTGCCTAATATAACATTGGGTGCAAAAAATCCTGATTTATTAAGCACTTTTATAAAGATTTTATCACAAAGACTTGGAGGAGACAACAAGGAGAAATTATAGGAGGATTTTCCACCCTCAATGTCAGCAGAAGGATCCCAAAGGTTCTCTCTAGAAATTTGAATTCCACAAGAAGCCGAAGGATCGCCAAGGATTCTCTCCAGCAATTCAAATTCCAGATGCAGCCGAGTCACCTAAAGAGGAGAGAACTCAATCTTGGTATACTTGGAGTAGAGTGGACTCAATCACTATTTTATATGGAGTTGTTGCTAGTTTCCCTGTAGAATAAATAGAGAAGAGCTAGAGCTAGGAAGATTTAGTCTATCCTAGTCTTGCTTCCATTCAGAATTACTATTGTGAACTATTGAATCTTTTTGTTTTATTCAGGGATTGAAACTTTATGAGAAGTATACAATTATTATTCTATGAAATGAATAGATTTATTTCATTTGATTGATTTAAATTCACAAGGCTAGGCTTGTCGGTTAGGGCCCAATCCATGTGCCTCAACTTCTCTGTTCTTACTATCTTTTCCTTTTTTGTCATTTAGCTAGTTTTTCTTCTGCCATTTAAGTTATATGTGCTTATGATATTATCTTTGTTGTTTATTTTTTGTGTTGTTGTAGTTTTAATTTCTTATGCATAGTGAAGTAGAGGGAAAAATAAAAAATTATGGTCATGTTTCCCCCCTCTCATCTATTTCAATAGAGTTCGAGTAGGGCAGACCTTCCCACAAGCCAAAATTTCTTTCTATTCGAGTTCGGGAAAGAATGTGTATTTACCATGTCCAAGCCTTTCCTTCACTGTTTCACCCCACATCTCTATTAATTTCCTATGCATGAATCCATAGGTGTGCTTCCCTTCTAAGAATTTCCCTTATGCTCACATTTCCCTCCTTTACTTCTCATCTTAACACTTCACTTACCCTTTTTCGAACAACCTTAAGCCCTTCAGCCTCATTTCTCTATTTTTCTTCATTCACGGGCGCCTTACCATTTTTATGAAAAACACGTGAAAAACCATTCCAAACCACCGAAAACCAGACCTCCAACTTTGCTCCTTGAGACTCCTGCCACCATACATCGCAATCAAAATTCGCACTGCTTACCTTTCTCCTTGAAGACTTATCACTCTTCTTCCTCGATTTCCAGTCCTACTCCTTCGTTCTATCGATCAATGTCACCGGAGTTGTTTTAATGGAAAAATGATCGAAAACCATCGAAAACCTGACCTCTGCCTTTCTCCTCGAAATTCCCACCACTATTCATCGCACTTCATAAATCACAACATTTAGCTCTTACCTTTAAACACTTACCACTTGTTCTGGCCGATTGCAATATTACGATCACACAAATCGCAAATCGCATCATTTACCTTTTGTCATAACACTTACTTCTTATTCCGCCGATACGATGACTCTGCCACGTCACGCATGGGAGATCGCATCCCATAGGTCTTACCACATCACAAATCGCATCCCGTAGTTCTTATCCTATCACACATCACATCCCATAAATTTTCCCTTTTTCCTTTCACCACCATGTCATCCCCTTCACACATCGCATCCCGCAACCTTTACCGCTTCACATTTTTCACTTCACAAAATTTAGTTTATTTCGTTAAGTCATTACTGTCATCCATTTAAACCTGTGAAGTTGCGATTGCGACATCTCATATCGCAAATTTTACCTCCATCGTGCTTCTACAATCGCATTTTTCGATTCTTTCCACTGCAAAGTCATTTATCGCATTATAATAAGGGTTTGTGAGGGTTTAACCCCCTCTTTCTTCTTCCAAACCTCGTTTCATGCGTTAAACCTCCCATTAGCCTCTCTTAGCCCTTCTTCTTCCACCAAGCTGTAAATTAACTCTTTTTAGTTAGAATTAAGGCATCGATAGCTTAGCTGCATGGATAGTAGCATGATAGGTAGATTATAGGATAAGTAGAGTGAATTTACTTGTTTTGCCAAGTTATATGTGGTTTACGATTAGTTTCCTTTCTACTATTTGTTTTCTACAAATTCAATTAGCTTCATTCTTGTCATTTCTTTCCACCAATTTAGTTCAATTTCCTTTCTGTCTTTTCCTTCCAGCAATTTACTTTACAGTTGTTCTCATAATTTAAGAAATAACACCCTTTTGTAAAGAAGAAGAGGATGAAATGAACAGAATGCATCTGCTATGTATATAGAACTATCACTTCAAAGTTTGTAAGAACCCCGGGTTGATAAAGTAAAGTAGGGTAGCCCCTAGGAGTTGCAACACTCTTGGTGCAATACCAAGGCTCACCACTTTTTGGCGTCATTGCTGGGGAGGCGTCTAGTATATTTTTTGATTTTGTTTTAGCATTCCCTTATTCTTTCCTTTATTTTAATGTCATTTTAGGAAATATTAAAAAATATAAAAATATTTGATTTTCATGTCTCATAGGACTAGGAATACTCAATGACAAACATTACCTAAAATGTCCACATCACCTCCTCGCCACCCTTCACTCTTCTTCAGTGGTAGTGAAAGTGAACCCCCTATAGGAGAGCATTCTGAATATTTTGAGGATCCTATTGGGGAAGAAGAAGAATAAGACCTTGTTTCAACTGAGGGAACTACTTCACCTATCTTTACCATGGCTGGGACCTAGATACCCTTTCCCATAAGAAAGGCAGATGGGGACACTTAGATGAAAAATATTAGCCCCTCAGCTCTTCAACACTTCCATGGACTTACCTCTGAGGACCCTGACACATTCATGTTTGAATTTTTTGTTGTCTGTAGGACTTATGACTAAACCTCTGATGATCAGAAGTTGAAGCTATTCCCATCCACCCTTAAGGAGGCATCCTTGTGCTAGTTCATGGGTCTTCTTAGGGATAGCATTACTTCATGGGAAAAGATGGAAGATACCTTCAGCAGTAATTACAAATAATATTGTAGGTCCAAGGAAAATAAGGATGAGATATTTAGGATGATTCTAGGGCCCGATGAATCCCTAGAGTATTAGGAAGGGAGGTTTCAATTGAACTATAGGAGAGACAATAGTACTCTTGATCCTGACTCACTTAAACTCATACTTCTTCGAGGGATCAATGAAGATATGATAGAAACCTTGAATATTTTATCAAGAGGATATATCTACCAGAAAACCTATGAAACAATTAAAACTATCTTCCCGAACAATTCTAGGGAATTTAGGAAGAAGGGAAAAGCTAGCCAAAGTACATCCAATACCCCTTCCTCTTCCACCTCCATAAAACATGAGATTGGAAACATGCTGGAGTAATTCAAGAGTGATATGGTGGACACCTTTGCTTTGAAAATGGACGCAATGTAGGTCAAAAGGAAGCAAGAGGAAGTAGAGAGAGCCTTGGCCATATTTTGTCCTAGATGTACCAAAAAACATCCAAGAAATGAATGTCCACTGAATGTCATAGATGTTTTCTTAGTATATGAAGAGAATCATGCCACAGACAAGCTTCCCTCCCTACATGGACTTAGATTTGTATATCAAGGTAGTGAAACAATTCCAGAACAACTCTGATTCATCAACGAGAGAAGGCCTTAGGGCCCTTGGCCATATCAACAAGGTATGCAAGGTGCACCTCACTCTTACTATTACAAAAATCAGAGTGCACCCATGCAACCTTTGTACACCCCCACTCCTCCATCCTAGTATACACCTCCTACTTGGTCTTCCAACCCTTCATATCATCCTCAGACAGTAAACCAACCATTTCATTAGTATGTTCCACAAAACCATCATCGGAACAATCCATCACAAGGGTACCTTAGCTTACTCATGCTTCTCCACCTAGGCTACCTATACCTGCACAACCCAATCTGAAACCGAACAACAGACCGTTACAACAGGCTCCTAATGGAGAAACATCCCATCTAACTTATCTTGTGGAGATATATAAGCTTAATCTTAGGTTAGGAAGAGCACTCCCAGAGAACCACCCCCCATCTCCACCTATAGAGGTTGAGGAAGGAAAGGAAGAGGATAACACTCAAATCCAACAACCTCCTTTTCCCTTGCACTTGATCCACCCTAGTCAGTACACCCTAGAGGAGACTAAAGTCTTGGGATAATTGGAATTTTTTTGTGTAAATAAGCCTCTTCTCCAGGCCATTAAGAATGTCCCTATCTACAATGGGCTCATCAAGGTAAATTTCTTCAAGAAACCTCGAAGGAGGAAGAGAGATACCCCCACCATCAATGTGGTAGGACAATTGTCTGACCTGATGCTAGACAAGGTGATATTTCCAAAATACCTGGACCATGTTAGTCCAGTTTTTTATCTACATATAGATGGTGTCATAGTCCCCAACACTATGATTAATTTAGGTGCTGCCATCAATATCATGACCGAGGAAACTATGTTGAAAATGGATCTCCAAGGGACTTTGAGGAAAACCACAACAGTTCTGCAACTTGAAAATCAGTCCATAGTAACTTCGGAAAGAATTGTTGAGGATGATATGGTTACCAGTGAATCTTGGGAGTATCCTACATATTTCTTGGTCCTTGAGCCAAAAACCAATTTTAATGGTTATCTTGTTATCTTAGGGAGACCTTGGTTAGCCACTGCAGATGCTTATATTATTTTTCTTGCCAGAAACATGACTATCAAAAATGGGACTTTGTCTAAATAGCCAGTGTTATATCCTCCATCCTAGCCTTCCATTAATCATGATCTCCCTATATGGTTGGAGGATTAAGAAGATGAGTTATATAACACTGCCCCTATGTGTACCATATATGTTATTCTTATAGGGGGGGAGCTTGACGAAGATGAACTCATCGACCATGCCATTCAAAACTAGTCCTCCACTAAAATTCCTCTCGAAACCCTAGTCAAAGAGTCTAAAATCCAACCTTGGATGGAAGTGCAACCAGTCGAGACAACCTCTGAAACCACTAAGGCTATCGTGTTTGGCCCATCCATATATCTGAAAATAAGCCCAAACCTCTCAAATGAAGAAGATAACCAGCTATGCCAGTGTTTGAAGGAAAATCTTGAAGCATTTGCTTGGGATTACAAGGACACAAAAGAGGTGCATCCTTCAGTATGCAGGCATCACATTTACATCAAAGAAGGATGCAAGCCTATGAGACAAGCCCAAAAAATAATGAACCCAGATATAAAGGACATAATAAAATAAGAGTTGTAGAAACTATTGGGTGTGGGGCTCATATATCCTATATGCAACAGTGAGTGGGTATATCCTCTTTTCCTAGTCCCAAAGAAGAATGGGAGGTGGTGAATTTCTGTTTATTACCGAGAACTTAACAAAGCCACGAAGAAAGACCATTTCCCTTTACCATTTATAGACCATTTCCTCGATGGCCTTGGAGGGAAGAATCTCTTTTCCTTCTTAGATGGGTTTAGTGGGTACATCCATATTCAAGTATGCCCTGACGACCAAGATAAGACTACTTTCACCTTCCTTTGGGGTACCATTTCCTATAGATTCCTACCCTTTGGGTTATGCAATGCCCCAGCCACCTTCTAGAGGGCTGTTCTGAGCATATTTTCTGAGTTATTCCATGACACTATCAAAATTTAAATGGATGGTTTCACACCATATGGGGATGACTTCCAGGAAGCTCTCTCCAATTTGGGTAAAGTACTAAGAAGGTGCATTGAGATGCATCTCTGCTTGAGCCTAGAAAAGTGTGAATTACTCATGGAAGGAGTGGTCGTATTCGGACACTCCATATCCTAAGTAGGAATATAGGTGGACACGAATAAAATCACTATCATCAAAAGGGTACCTGCTCCTCAAAAACAAAAACATGTAAGGAGTTTCTTAGGCTTAGCTGGTTACTATATAAGGTTCATAAAATATTTTAGCAAGATGGCTTCACCATTATTTAGTTTATTAGCCAAATATTATGAGTTTAATTGGCCTAGTCCTTGTCAAGAGGCTTTTGATCTCATTAAGAAGCAGTTTACTACTACCCCCATCCTCCAAGGTCCAAATTGAACTTTTCCTTTCCACATCCACACTGATGCATCTGAAAACATTGTAGGGGTATCATTAGGACAATTAGAGGACAAAATACCTTATGCCATTTATTTCGTCAGCAAGAATTTTTCCAGATCTGAGCTGAATTACACTGTTACTGAGAAGGAGATGTTGGCCATTGTCCATGCATTGAACAAATTTAGGTGTTATGACACTGGATATCAGCGCTTCGTTCACACTGACCATGCTGGCATCTAGTATTTAATGAACATATAATATTTTAATGATAGAATAATTAGATGATTTTTACTTTTACGACAATTTGATTTGACTATTGTTCATAAACCTGAAAAGGAAAATTTTGTTACAGATTTTTTTTCTAGTTTAGTTCTCCCTGCAGGTGAAGAAGGAATAGTGGATGACCAGCTGCTAGATGAACACCCCTTTTCCATATCAACAATCTCACCATGGTTTGTTGATATAACCAACTAATTGGTTGGTGGAAGACTCCCTCCTAATCTCTCATTAAGGGAGAGGAGAAGAATCATCAAAAGAAGTGCCCCTTTCACATGGATTTTGGGGAATATCTTCAATCTATGCCCTCACCAAATCCTAAGAAGATCTGTGAGGGAGGAATAAGTTTTTTATATCCTCTCTTAATGTCATGACAACCCATGTGGAGGCCACTTTGTTGAAAAGAGAACTGCTTAAAATTTTTTGCAGCAGGTTAATATTGGCCTACCCTTCACCAAGATTCCAAAAGATACACCAACAGGTGTGACCAATGGCAAAGGATGGGGAAACCCACACAAAGGGATGAAATTCCCTTACACCCTTAGGTGGCTCTTGATCCATTTGAAAAGTGGGGCATGTACTTTGTTGGACCCATCGATCCACCGTCCGGAAAAAAGAAGCATATCATAGTCTACACCAATTACCTGACAAAGCAGGCTGAAGCAAAAGAAATGAAGGTAGAAACTAAAGAAAAAGTAGCATAATTTCTGAGGGAAAATGTGTTTTACAAATTTGGATATCTTAGAGAAATATTCACTGATGAGGGATCACAGTTCACCTCTCACCTCATCGAGAATATTTTGAGGAAGCACAAGATTGAGCATATAACTTCTATTGCCTATCACCCTTAGGCGAATGGCCAAGTAGAAGTAACTAACCGAGATTTACAGAGCATCCTCACCAAGGTTGTGAGCAACAACAGAAAATATTGGGCTGATAGATTGGTAGAAGCTACTTGGGCCAACAACACCACTTGGAAGACAATAACAGGATGCAATCCTTATGAACTAGTCTATGGTAATAAAGCTCTACTTTGAGTTGATTTTGAATTGAATACTTTAATAATTATAGTGGAATTAAATAGAGATCTAAAAAATTCCCAAAAAGTGAGGTTGTTGCAACTAATTGGATTGGATGAGCTGAGAATGCAAGAACTTCTTTGCATAGAGGTATTTGAGCTGCAAAGGAAGGTATGCCATGATAAGAACATCAAAGAAAATATGTTCCAATAATGACATTATGCACCGTTGTATGATTCAATGTTTAAAGAATTCAAAGGCAAGCTGATGACAAGGTGGTTAGGGCCTTACATAGTGGAGAAATTCTTTCATAAGGGCGCAGTTCAAGTCAGGACCATAGATGAGGAAGGGATCCCCTTGCTTGTCAATGTTCACAGACTTGAAATGTATAAGAAGCCTTTTTCAAGGGCAGAATTCATCAATTAAATAAGAAGAGAGGTGTATGGGATGGGAAACTCCATATTTTCCCATAAATCCTGAAAGAAAAAAGAATAAAAAATAATAATTTTGTGGTTTCAAAACCTTAATGAAGGCATATGAATTGCGCAAAAGAAACAAATGAAAAGAAAAAAAGAAAAAAGAATAATCTTGTGGGTTAAAAACCTTGATGGAGGTAGCTCACATGCTCAAAAAATAAAAGAAAAAAAGAATAAATATCCATAGGTGAAAACCTCTCTGTGGTACCCAAGGCAAGTTTTTCGATTGAAAACCGCCATGGACACAGCCCACTGTCTTTCGAAAAATATAGAAAAAATAAAAAGAAAAAATAACAAAACTGAAAAAATGCATTTGCATCACTATGTTTTTCTGTGTTTGCTATTTTGTACGTTGTTAATGATTTCTGGAAAACACAGGGAATCATTCATCTTCTTTTCCCTTCTTCTATCATTTCTTCCATCCCATCATTTACTCCATTCATCTTCATACCTTCCTCCATCACCTCCATACTCCACACTCTTCCATTCCTAAGCACAATGTAGCAAGAGAAGCAACAAAAAATAGGTTGCTACAAAAATTAGGAAGTTCCTTCTAAAACAAAGTTGTTCATGGACTTCCAAGAAGAACAACAAGGGTGGATACATAAGAGACTAAAGGAGGATGAGAATGCCACCCATGGCATTTGAAGCACCCCACAGGACATCCACAGTAGAGAGAAACAACCGAGAAATATTTGCATCTCATTCAGGAAGTTGCTCCTTCAACAAGCTTCTCACTCAGAGAAAAGGAATATGGTGAAGAACGGAACATCTAAAAAAGCTTTTCTCAAACCTCTAGCTCCTACAACTGCCTTGGAAAAACCAAGTAAACTCAGGTATCAGATCTCACCCCTTTTTACTCATTCATAATAGCCAAAAATAATAAGGTTGCAGACTTAGTGTTTGAGGGGCAGAAAGGTGGCCAGTTAACTCGGCCACCACTGTGAGATATGGCTGGAATAAAATTGGGAGTACACACTACCTGTTCATGCAAAAGAATAATTTTAAATCAGTGGAGTAGAGGAGAATGAGGGGAATAAAACACGCATTCCATCCTAAATTAATAGGGGGGAGGAACGAATTGTCTACGACAGAAATGGAACTGAGCGGAGTTATATTGGCACTCCAAATTTGGTTGCGTCATTTATTAAAAGGAGATGTCATCTCATCCAAACCAGTGAATTGAAAATTTTTATAGGGAGAGGATCGACGAAAACATGCAGTGCTTGATGAATAAGAAGAAGAAGAACGAGAAATAAGAAGAGGAAGAACCAACAGAACCAAGGAGAACTAGAAGAAGAATATAGAGACACAAAGGGCTAAAGAAAAATAGAAGAGATGGCCATAAAATTCATAGAGATAGAAAAAAGTGGGCAAGACACAAACACACAACCCAGCGTCACATCCCCTCACTACAACAATATAACTACCACCAGGGCTCCTCTAAGCGCAAAAAGAAAATGGGAGACCTCTAGATACTCCAGAGATGACAAGAATGAAAGAAAGCCAAAAAATCCTCCCATAAGCCCGATCGTAATTAAAGAATCACCAAGTGGGGAGGAAAGCATTGAAGATCTATTTCTGGAGGAGAAGTTGCAAAAGGCATAGGTAGAGAATGTAGTGCTAAAGGAGAAATTGGAGAAAAAATAGGAGAAGGTAGCCACCATGGTGGACTTATGCATAGAATCCCTTCAACACAGATTCCCCTCTGACTTATATCTTATGTACCTCAAAGAACAATGGCAGCTATTTCAAATCAACACTCTAGCCTCCCATGGATCACTCCCTTTCCAATATTGTAGGAAATTCATGAAGTTCTATAAACAAGCCAACATAACTAATCAAGAAAATATGGCAGAGTTTTATATGCATAACTTTGTGCTAACAAATCTAGATATTTGGGACCCTAATCCTATAATGGGGGATATTGAGCTAATGGCTCTAACATCTTCGATGGTGAATGAGGACAGTAGAGCCAAAGAGATATGGAAGGTCATGGGAAGAAGAAATAAAGAACCCTTATATCTCAGACCAGAAATTTTCAGCCCAAGAGGTGTCACCCTTAGCCATCGATAGATTGAAAAGGACCATGCACTGGTTGAAAGCTACATTCATGCTCAAAACGAGGTGATAGGCCACTCTGATGATGTTTCTAGGTAGATAGAAGATGAGTGCATTAAGGCTAGCCAGAGGAGATGGAAAAACCTCCGACATAGCCTCAAGAACAAGGAGTATCATACTCCAAAAATATTGAGCGGTGCATTGGAAAAGGCACCATTATAAAAGAGGGCCATGCAAGCCAAAAAGATACGATGGTTGGGACTCAAGCTCAGCCTACCTTTTCTGCTGGGGCTGACTGATGAAGAGGACACATATGCACAAGATCAAGAATGGGAGAATGTAGAAAATAATGATGGATTCCCCCCCTTGAGGAAACTCCCACACTTCTTCCTTAGAAAATCAAGGGGGTTTTCAGAAATTTGAAGGAAATGGAGGAGTAGGATCAGTTTCTTAGAGGACAAGCAACCATTCAGTAGGGGGTTCATGATGAGAACCATCATTAGACATATTTGGAGGAGTTAATTGTCACATTTTTGTCTTGTTATGTCTCTTTTTTTTGGATTTTTATTATTATTTGGGTTTATGATGCTAGTATAGGTGGTTGTTAAGGCTAACATACCCTGAGTGCCTGATATAAGGTTGAGTGTAGAAAATCATGATTTATTAAGAAATTTTATAAATATTTTATCACAAAGACTTGTAGGAGAGAGAAAGGAGAAATTATAACAGGGTTTTCAACCCTCAAAGGCATCTGAAGGATCCCAAATATTCTCTTCAACAATTCGAATTCCACAAGCAGCCAAAGGATCCCCAAGGATTCTCTCCAGAAATTCGAATTCCAGACGCAGTAGAGTCACCCAAAGGGGAGAGCACTCAATCTTAGTTTACTTGGAGTCCACTGGACTCAATCACCATTTTATATGGAGCTATTGGTAGATACCCTTTAGAATATATAGAGTGGAGCTAGAGCTACGAAGATTTATTCTATCCTAGTCTCGTTTGCATTCAGAATTATTGTTGTGAACTATTGAAGATTTTTGTTTTATTCAAGGATCGAAACTTTCAGAGATGTATAAAATTATTATTTTATGAAATGAGAAGACTAATTTCATTTGACTGATTTAAGTTCAGAGCACTAGGCTCGTGGGTTAGAGCCCAATCCATGTGCCTCAGCTTCTTTGTCATTACTATCTTTTCCTTTTATGTATTTGAGCTAGTCTTGCTTCTGCCATTTAAGTTAGATATTCTTCTGATAGTCTCATTGCTATTTAGTTTCTGTGTTGTTGTTGTTTTAATTGCTTATGCATAGTGAAATAGAGGAAAAAATCCAAAACTATGGTCAATTCTGCCCCCTCTCAGCTCTTTCAATAGAGTTTGAGTAGGGCAGACCTTCCCACATGAAAGAATTTCTTTCTATTAGAGTTTTGGAAAGAATGTGTATTTACCATGTCCAAGCCTTTCCTTCACTGTTTCACCCCCCATCTCTTTTCATTTCATGTGCATGAATCCATAGGTGTGCTTCACTTCTAAGCATTGCCCTTTCGCTCCCATTTCCCTACTTTACTTCTCACCTTAATTCATTTCTTACCTTCTTTCGAACACCCTTAAGACCTTCAACCTTATTTCTCTGTTTTTCTCTGTTCACAGCCACCTTACCCTTTTTATGCAAAAAAGGTGAAAAACCATTCCAAACCACTGAAAACCAGACCTTCGCCTTTTCTCCTTGAGACTCCTGCCACCATACATCGCAATCGTACTTCGCACCACTTATCTTTTTCCTTGAAGACTTACCGCTCTTCTTCACCGATTTCCTGCCCTATTCCATTGTTTTACCGATCACCATCGCCAGACTTGTTTTAAGTAAAAAATGCTCGAAAACCATCAAAAACCTGACCTCCACCTATCTCCTAAAATTTCCCACCACCGTACATCGCACTTCGCAAATCACAACATTTAGCTCTTAACTTTAAACACTTATCACTTGTTCTGGTCGATTGCGATATTGCGATCGCGCAAATTGCAAATAGCATCATTTACCTTTTTTCATCACACTTACTGCTTATTCCTCCAATACGATAACTCCTCCACATAACACATCACAAACCATATCCTGTAGGTCTTACCACATCGCAAATCACATCCCGCAGTTCTTATCCTATTGCACATCGCATCCTGCAACTTTTCGCTTTTTCCTTTCATTGCAACGTCATCCCCTTCGCACATCGCATTCCGCAACCTTTACACTTCGCACTTTTAACTTCACATAATTCATTTTATTTCATTAATTCCTTATTGATATCCATTTAAACTTCTGAATTTGCGAATGCGACATCACATATCGCAACTTTTACCTCCATCGCGCCACCGCCATCGCATTTTTCGATTCTTTCTGGTCAAAAGTCATTTCTCACGTTATAATAAGGTTTTATAACGGTTTTACCCCCTGTTTCTGCTTCCAAACCTCGTTTCATGTGTTAAACCTCCCACTATCCTCTTTTAGTCGTTCTTCTTCCTCCAGGATGCAAATTAACTCTTTTTAGTTAGAATTAAGTCATGGATAGCTTAGTTGGATGGATAGAAGCATGGTAGATAAATAATAGGATAAGTAGAGTACATTTAGACATTTGGCCAAGTTAAGTGTGGTTTAGGATTAGTTTCCTTTCTGTTATTTCTTTTCTGCAAATTCAATTAACTTTATTCTTGTCACTTCTTTCCAACAATTTAGCTCAGTTACCTTTCTATCTTTTCCTTCTAGAAATTTACTTGACAATTGATCACATAATTTAAGAAATAGCACCCTTTCGTAAAGAATAATAGGATGAATTGAACATAATGCATCCTTTGCGTATATAGCATTGTCAACTCAATTTTTTTACGAACGCTAGGTTGATAAAGTAAAGTAGGGCAGCCCCTGGGAGTTGCAACACTCTTGGTGCAATACCGGGGCTCAACAGTCATGAGGTAAAGGATGGAACCACAGGCCCTTGTGTGCATGGAAGAGTGCCTCTCTGTGAGAATGTGATAATAAACCATGATAACAAACCCCCTACCTCTGGCTGACTTCAAGTGTGCCCCACGAATTTTGATCTCGAGTGTTAATGGATATGTGCACTTTCCACTACTGATGGTTGGGGCCCATATAGGGACATGGATTAGTTATGTAAAAAAAATGTGTTAATTGATTGGGTCTCATGTTTAATTACATTGAAACATGTGTGTATGCGTTACATATAACCCTTCACATGTGTGTAATGTATGAACTAGTTATCAACATGTTGAACAAGGGGTATACTGAGATGGAATGACATTATAATAGAATACATATATATGTCGGTTTGGTATAAAAAAATACAAAAAATTTATATATTTTATATTTATTGGCACCCTCATGGGGTATGGCTAGGCCTATAATATTTACATGTAGGGTCATATGTGGCTGACTTATGGTCCACATGGGAAAGAGATCCAATGAACTAGTTTTCCTCTCATCAGAAATGGGAGTAAATGTAATCAAAGTAAGCCTATTTATAGCCTATTATGACCTCGATGTTCAAGTATGTCATGTCCTAAAAAATAAATTTGTATTTAGTGCGAATTTTTGAAGGCTTTCTAGTGGATTTTTCCAGTCTAATTTCTCTAAAATCTCATAGGAATTCATATGAAATAGAAGTTTTATGGGTAATAATACACAATCTAAGTTTCCTAGGGATTTTTTAGGGTGTTGAATCCATATATACAATAAAAAAAATTGTTTAAATGACAAAAATCAAAATTCAACTTGAAATTGTGTTTGCCAGATCCGACATCGGAAACTCCATAAAAATCGCACTAAAGACAAATCCCTAAAAAACAATATTTTTTTTTTATTAATGAAGGCCAAAACGTTATCTTCAATCTTAAATTATATATAAATTGAATCTTTAGATTATATGAAACTTTTTAATCTCATTAATGGATTAATATTAATTATTAAAATATAAGTATCTATTATTATATATTATGTGAATGTATTAAATTATCTCATGCATTTAATAATTCCTTTTATCATATTTCTGAATTTGAGTTCAAGATAAATTTACCTCTAACAACAAATTTTACCATGTTAAAATTCCAAATTAGGTAAAATACTAAACATATTTACTCATATTTACTAAATCCAATACCATGTCTTAAATAAAAGTAAAAAGGGTAATTGAACACAAAGAATCAGAAAACTTGGTCCACAATATTTTAAAATTTCTTTTAATTAAATATTTGTAAAATTAATCTTTAAAGGCAAAAAACATATCCTATGGGTATATTAAATTATTTCATGACATAAATATTTCCACATCAAAGCTATAATATCTTAAAATATTAATTTGATATAGGTTTACTACACATTTTTCTATCATGCCATAAAAATAATATTAAAACTAATATTAGTATTATTAAATTTATTAATTATGGATTAATACAATATTAAATTTAATATGATATTAATTTTTTTATTACAAGATATATTAATATGTAACCATATATATTAACTCTAGATATATATATGGAGAGAAGAACAAAGACATAAATTGATAGAGGTGGAGAGATACGAGTGACAAGGGAGAGATGGAAAGAAAATGAAGGAGAGGGGAGAGGAGGAATTTAGAGAGAGAGAGAGAGAGAGAGAGAGAGAGAGAAAATTTTAGGGGCTAATATTCACAAGTGGGCTAATTTTCCATGATTTTTACATAAAAAAATATTCGCTAATTTCCATTTTTTTCTAAAAATGATTGGCCCAAATTTTATAGTATAAAATTATTTCACCTTAAAAATTGCCAAAAAATTATATAGAGACTATATAAAATTATTAAAAATTTGAATATTTTTACAAAAATGTTTTCAAACATTTTATAGATTCCATATGATGGACTACAAGATTCGCCAAGATTTCTAAACTTCAAGATAAATATCCATCCTTAAAATTTTCCCTAGAGAGAGAGAGATGGAGGGGAGAGAGGGACAATGTTGGAGAGAAGAGAGATAGAATATGGAAGAAGAGAGAGGGATGTAGGAGAGAAAATAAGGGAGGGGAAAGAATTGAGAGAGGACTTGTGAAAGAGGGAGAGAGAGGTAAGGACAGAGAGGGATGGATGAAGAGATGTAATTGGAGGGGGAGAGGGAAATTGGGGAAAAGAGACATAGACAGAGAAAAGTGGAGAGAGAGAGAGAGAGTGACAAGGGAGAGATATAGAGAGTGTGTGTATGTTTTTGGGTGTGATAGAGAAACATAGAAGGAGATATGGAAGGAAGGGGAAAGAGACGGATAAATAAGGAGATATGGAAGGAAGGGGGAAGAGAGGGATAAATAAGGAGAGAGGGAGGGAGATAGTGACAAAGTTGGATGTTGAAGAGAGAGAGGGGGAGAGAGACAAAGGGAGGTGAGAGAAAAGGAGAGAGGAATGAAGAGAGAGATAACATGAGAGATGGAGGGAGTTGGAGGGAATGAGTGACAGAGGTAAGAAAAAATAAATAGAGAGACGAATGTGGAGGGAAATATGGAGTTAATAGGGATATAGAGAGAGGGGTATAGAGGAGGCAAAGAGGAAAGAGAAGTAGAAGTGTGAGAGAGAGAGAGAGAAGGGAAAGAGAGAGGGATAGGAAGAGGGATGGAATGATATATAGATATGGAGAAAGAGTGTATATTTTTTTAGGGTCATATAAAGAAACAAAGTTGAGGCAAAGGGAGATACAAATATAGATTGGAGATTAAGAGAGGGAAGAACATAAACATAGAGAGAGGGATGGAGATATATATAGAAATGGAGAGAGAGTTTATGTGCTTGTTTGGGGGAGGGGGTGCTGAGATAGAGATACCAAGAAGGGGAGATAGATGGATATATAGATACATATGAAGGGGGCTAGAGGGAGGAATGTTTCTTGTACTATATTCATTGATTTCAATGTAGATTATGACTTCTAATCCTATTTTATTTCTTTCGCTAGATGCATTAATTTCAGTGCAGATGTTGATTTCTAATTATATCTAATTGTTTGCACTAGATGCATTGATTTCAGTTTAAATGTATTTTATTTCTTGCTCTAAAAGCATTGAATTCATAGTAGATGGTGATTTCTAATATTATTTTATTTCTTTTACTACATGCATTGATTTTAGTGTAGACGTTGACTTCTTATTATATTTCATTTCTTACAATAGATGCATTGATTTCAGTGTTGGTTTCTAATCTTATTTGATTTCTTGCATTATATGAATTTATTTCAGAATAGTTGTTGTTTTTTAATCCTATTTGATTACTTCCCTTAGATGGACTAAATGTTGTTAACATTGAGACTATAGATTATTAGAAATATTTTTCTAGAATAGATGGATATGGGAGGGATGGAACAAAATTTATTTCACTAGATGCATTGATTTCAATGTAGATGTGGATCTATCATCCTATTTTATTTCTTGCACCAGATGCATGGATTTCATTGTAGATGTTGATTTCTAATATTATTTGATTGCTTGCACTTGATGCATGGATTTAAGCTTAGATGTGGATTTCTATTCCTATATGATTACTTGCACTAGATGTATGGATTTTTAGTGTAGATGTTGATTAGATGCATTGGTTTGAGTGTAGATTTTTCTTTCTAATCCTATTTTTTTCTTTTCATTAGATGAATTATATGTTAATGTTGAGGCTATTGATTATTTAAGAAAATATTTTTCAATATATATTTAGTAATAGGTAGAGGGAGACTATTAAGAAATAATTAGCTACCGAAAGTTGCAATACCTAGAATTAAAATGAAAATGATGTGCAGAATGTGAAAATTAATCCTTGAAAATATCATCTCACTTCTTCATCACCAACTAATTACTAATAGACAATTAAATATTTCCAAAATTTATAATAGAGTATTTGCATACAACAATGTATTCAAAATATTTATAAGAGGAAAATGTATATTTATAAACATAAAAAGAATCAAACTATTATCGAAGGAGATGTGATAATTGTTCGGAGAAACAAATAATGTAAATACTGTAAAAATCTATCCACTAATTAAAAAAAATTTCAAAAATACAATATTTCTTGTCTTTGCAAAATATATTATAGATAAAAAAAAAATCCTGAAAATATTCTTGAAAGAAATGAATTATTTCAAACATAATCAAAGAAACGAATTATTTGAAGAGAAATATTGATGTCATAAATGATTAAAACTACTCTTCAAGATATATTTTGCAATATTTGGAGGAACACTATTTAGAATTACTTGGTTGTCAAAAGTTGTGATACCTGAAATTTAATGAAATAGATGTGGAATATAAATCTTCGTGAAAACTATTGACAACAATCTGTCTCTTCTTAATCACAAACTAATTACTAATAAAATATTTCATACACATATAAAAATATAAAACAAAAATTGTAACATTCACAATCATCACCATCGAAATAGAAACACATAAACAACAAATCACTCCCAAACATAGATGTACAAAAAATTCAAGGAAAGAAACACAAACCACAATAAATAAGAGA
This sequence comes from Pinus albicaulis, assembly GCA_034641835.2. Classification (NCBI taxonomy): domain Eukaryota; kingdom Viridiplantae; phylum Streptophyta; class Pinopsida; order Pinales; family Pinaceae; genus Pinus; species Pinus albicaulis. The sequence continues at coordinate 1,513,437,224 of CM076578.1, read as the reverse complement.
ATGATATGGTCATGCCAAGAAAAAGAAAATAATGTAATTTTTTAAATTTATCTCAAACATATACATGATAATGATGATCTAAAAAATGTGACATTGTTTCCCTCAAGTGGATCTATCATGATCTAAGACGGATCAAATCCCTCAAGCTGCAAACCTTTCCTCAAGTGAAAACCTTTCCTCAATTTCTACAACGAAAAAGATGGTTTGCGCCTTGAGGAATTTGATCCCTCTCGGCGCATGATAGATCCCCTGTTAGATGGTTCTAAGCTGGTGATGCATACCATGGTATGTGCATATTCATATGTGCATTAAATTTCTATACTTACTCATATGTGTTGGTGTATGTGCTAGTACGCATAGGTCATTCATGGTTATTACATGCTCCTTAGTGGTTGATATATGCCAATACGGGATTATTAATAATTTTTTAACAACAAATTTCTGAACGTGAATGGTATAATTTCCCTTTGAATTGGATTAAAGCTGCCAAAATGGTTTGGTGACGGTTATTTTGGTTCAATTACATGATTAGTTTGATTAAGATTTGATCGGTAGTAGCCTGTGGAGGCTATTATTGTAGTGAATTGTATTGCACCAATAGAAAAAGGGATTTCTATTTTTAATAATTTTTAAATATTGATTTTTTGTATTCAATATATATAAAACCTCCTTATGAAAAAAAAGTTGTGTTAAGGTCAAAGGTACATAGTTGAATGGGGATTTAATTTTTTTTTCTTCAATATTAAACGTCTTTATCGATATATATACATGTGTGTGTGTGAGAGAAACACCATTACAAAATTATGTTTGGGTTTGATGGTGTCAAACCCAAATGGGGGCCAAATTTCTATGCACTAAAATATCGATACAAAAGGGGTTTTTTATATGATTTTTTACATATTATGATTGCAATATGTTACATAGGGTTGCTACATGTAGTTATATTTTATTACCATGCTTGACAAATGTGTAAGGCCATGATGGGATTACTATTAAATATTGTGTAAGGCCATGATGGGATTATATTTTTAAATATTGATTTTTTGTATTCAATATATATAAAACCTCCTTATGAAAAAAAAGTTGTGTTAAGGTAAAAGGTACATAGTTGAATGGGGATTTATTTATTTTTTTCTTAAATATTAAACGTGTTTATCAATATATATATGTGTGTGTGTGTGTGTGTGTGCGTGTGCGTGCGTGTGTGTGTGAGAAACACCATTACAAAATTATGTTTGGGTTTGATGGTGTCAAACCCAAATGGGGGCCAAATTTCTATGCACTAAAATATCAATACAAAAGGGGTTTTTTATATGATTTTTTACATATTATGATTGCAATATGTTACATAGGGTTGCTACATGTAGTTATATTGTATTACCATGCTTGACAAATGTGTAAGGCCATGATGGACATACTATTAAAATTAAAATATCCATTAATGTGAATCATTTTATGTATGGGGTAATATATATATATATATATATATATATATATATATATATATATATATATATATATATATATATATATATATATATATATATATATAAGGCCATGATGGGATTACAAGCTGTTGGACATACTATTAAAATTGAAGTATCCATTAATATGATTCATTTTATGTATTGGGTGATATATATATATATATATATATATATATGAATAAAAAAAAATTGTTTGAACCCAATTTGGATATAGGGTATTTTTTATATAAATGGTTTCATAAACCATGCTTGGACCCTAGTTTGGAGATTATGGTTTTCCAAAAAACCCCTCTAATATTGGCCCTTTCATCAGCGACCTGCTTGTGTAGGCCAAAGTATCACCTGAAACGGTATGGGAGGCTGATGGAACCAGGTTTCTGCACCCTAGGAGAGGGTAGGTAAGTCAAGCTGAGCTGCGTTTGACTTCACAATTACCAAATCATGTATCACAGAACCTAGATCTATAGATCCCTTCACATCCACGTACGGACTACCAATTATAATCATAGTAAATGATAGATCATAAATTCACAGAACATTCATGCAACTATCATAGCTACTCTTAGAAAAAGTATAACAGATAGATCCAAATCAGATTTCAACGGAGCATAAGAAAATAACATAGTTACTATCGTAGCTTAATAAAGGACCATGCATAATATAGTAGATATCATAGATGCGCATTAACAGATTAAGATATTCCACAACCTTCCACTTTCATTAATCCTTCAGATCCTTCTACAATACCCAAAACCCAACCTGTGCACACAGCTACAGGGTCTGCACACAGCAAGACTGAGGATCTCCGTGCACATAGCTAGGAGGAGTCCTTTCCTTAATAACCCAAACAGATGTACTAATTCGCAATTCGCACCAATCTTGATACATTTCCCACTATTGACTCAAAATGTTCTTCTATTTATAACGATCTAACTTAATCTTTCCTGTGGTTTGCGGACTCTACGTCTACCCTTTCATACATTAAAATTCTTTCAGGGCTTTGACACACCCCAAAACCCCTGCACTAGAATAAAATATGCCAAAAATATACAAAAATACTCAAAACTTTCCCAATTCACATCCTTTATAGGGCCCTATTCCAATAGTCCCCCAACACAATCTTGTGACTCGTCCCGAGTCACTGTGGTGGTGGGGTCTCTAACTACAGCTGTATGGCTACTCTGGCCATAGAGTCATTTGATCTGATATGGTTTCAGCTGGCAACCATTGATGTACCCTGGTAAGAAATAACCATGCAGGGTAGATAGCCTAACCACTCCGCCATCTGTGATCTCCCTAACTGTGTAGGGACCAAGCCAATGCTCCCGAAACTTCCTGGGATGCTTTGAAAACTGGCTATCATATAAGAGGACCAATTCACCCTCCGCGAATGTCTTCTAGAGAACATTTCGATCATGCCAGGATTTATCACAGGCCTTCTCGACTTGCTAATGGAAATTCGCAAGAAATTGATCTTCCTCCAAAGCCATAAGTTGCGCTAATCACTCCTCCATGATGTCATGTTATGCCATGTTCGTAAATGTTGCGATACACAGAATAGGAATAATATACTCGATGGGAATAACAAATTCCTTACCATAAACCATATTAAATGGGGTTTTTCCTATTAGCTTCTTGTAGGTTGTTCAAGATGCCTAGAGGACCGATCGGATGTGCACATCCAAATCACTGCGATCAGCATTGCAAACCTTTGTCATCGCTTCCTCTAGGATTTTATTAAAAGATTCAACTGCGCCATTGGCCTGTGGGTGATATGATATGCTCTTCACATGATGGATCCAAAACTCCTCAGTCAAAGCTTAGATTGCTTCATCAACAAAGTCCATACCTCTGTCGCTCACGAGGATCTCCGGACATCCAAATTTGGTCAGGATTTGTTCAAATATGAAATGCACAGTGGTATCCATAGTACTATCCTTTACTTATTGTGTTTCCACCCACATGGTTACATAATCAGTGGCAGTGATAATGTAGTACGCACCCGTCTTCTTCCCTAGTGGGTCGATGGGCCCGATGAAATTGATAGCCCGCCTATCAAATGCTTGTAGAGCCATTTGTGGTTGAAGGGGAATTTCATATTTCCAAGAAAACCTCCCTATTCATTGGCACATATCGTATGCTTTACAATAGTCATGGGCATCACTATTCAGGGTGGGCCACCATAAGCCAACTCTCAAGATATTTTGCATCGTTACTTTCCCTACGTAGTCACCTCTTGCTACTCTGTTATGAGCCTCTACCAAGATAGTGTGCCTTTCATGCTCCAGAACATATCGCTAAAATACTTCATCTACTCCCATATTATATAATTGACCTGTGTTGATGGTAAAATCTGCTGCCCGGGTGACTAAATATTTCCTCTGCTGTATAAAGTACTCTGGAGGTGTCATCCTAGTAGTCAATAACTGAGTGATATCAGTGAAGTGTGCATATACTACCTTAATAGCAAATAGCTGCACATCGCGAAATCTGGCCTCCAGGTCATTTAGATCCTTGCCACCCTCTATTCAAGATAAGTGATCCGGCCGAAAATTCAACTTTCCCAGCTTGACGATGATTTCAAGGTCATACTCTTGAAATAGCAGTAGTCTTCGGCATATTCCCCCCCTCCAACACAGGCTTATTTACTAGGTACTTTAATGTTGAGTGGTCTGTGAACATTTTTAATTATCCTCGTAACAAGTAATGCCGATGTTTCCGCAAAGCATAGACCATGGAAAATCCCTCCTGCTCTATGGTGGAGTAGCTGTGTTTCACACCAGAGAGTTTCCTACTTCCAAAGGCAACCAGATGGTCAATATTTCCTTCTCTTGGTTGCGTAAGGACATCCCCGAGAGCAATGTCTGATGCATCGATGTGAACATGAAATACCTTCTGTAAATCAGGAAAGATGAGAATCGGTGCCGAGACCATCTTTTCTTTAAGTAACTCGAAGATCTTTTGACATTCATCATTCCAAAAGAACGAAACATCCTTTTTGAGAAATTTTTCCATAGGGGTAGTAATCAGCACATAGCCTTGAATGAATTTCATGTAGTAGCCTGTGTGTCCAAGGATCGATCGTAGTTTTTTCTTCATGTTTGATCTTGGCAAGTTTATGATAATTGCAATTTTGGCACGATCTACCATCAGTCATTGCCGACAAACTATCTGGCCAAGCAATATTGCAAAGGGCACACAAAAGATACACTTCTTGATATTTAGAGAAATCTGGTGTTTCTGGAAGGTATCCAACATCATGTGCAAGTTTGATATGTGTGCCTTTACCAGGCCTAAGATAGTCCAATCATCAAAATACACCTCGAGAAACTTGTGGATGAATTCTTTGAACACTACGATCATGACCCATGAGAAGATAGCAGGGGCAATTTTTAGTCCAAACGACATGACAGTATACTGAAAATATCCCCACATAGTGGAAAATGTGGCTTTTCTATGGTCCTTAGGCACAATTCTAATCTGATGGTATCTTGAGAACCTGTTCGTGAAGGTGTATGCTTCCTGTCCTCCCACGTTGTCTAGGATTTCATCTGAGAATGGTGTCAGGAATGGATGATGGACGCAGGCATCACTCAACTTTCATAGGTCCACACAGATCCGAATCTACCCCTTAGATTTTTTCTCCTGAACCACCATTATATTAACCCAGTCTAACTATTCAATAGGTTCTATGAAACCCGCAACAAGATTTTTATTGAGTTCATACTTGACCTTCTGCTTATAGTTGGGGTTCAACCTGTAAGGTCACTACTTTATGGGCTGCACATCAGATTTGAGAGTGATATGCATGACCCCTAAGTCCCCTGTGATCCCCTTCAGCTTTGAAAGCTTTGTCGGGAACAAGTCCTGGTATTCTGTAAGTAATTCGGCCACTTTGCCTATTATATCCTCATCCCAATAGTCCCCAATATTAGCCAACTTAGGGTGCTCTTTCATTCCAATTTTTACTTCGCACAGCTTCACAGGCTTAGTGACATCCACTTCTTTCAGTGGAGGTCCTTCAAAGCTGCACTCCCCTTCTGAATCTGAGATAGAGATAGACTGCGGATAATCTTCACCTTCCTCCCTTGCCAAGCTACGATAGTTGAAAATATCCTGCATCTGCATTTCCCATGTTGGCGCCCTGAATAATGCAGAGGAGCCAAATTTTCAAAACAAAAATGTATCTATGTCCTGCAGAGCTTTTTCAAGCACCTCAAAACCCCTTATCAGTCTAAATGTTCCTATGAATTCACTCTTCAAAGTTTACCAATGATGGGTGCATTGATGTAGCTCTGCATCCAGGTACCATGCAGTAGGGATTGGACCCAACGCATTAGTGAATAAGTGACCCCACTATTCTGTAGTTCAGTCACCCCACGTCTCCATCCATGCAACCACGTGCTCATGTGGATTGCCTAGGCCAAGGAACATCTTAAATCGCACCTCTTCCAGAGTCTCAAATCATAGGAGCATCATGTCCCGACAATCTTCCCACTCTTGGAATGCTCCCTTATGCATATCCCACCATCCTGTAGGGATTGCACACATAGCTAAGTTAAGGGCCGATAAATTTCATTCTCTGGGAACCTTGACTTCAAATGTTTGCAAAAATTCCCTAACGCTACCAGAACCATCAAAATACGATAGATATCTTACCTCTGAGGAAATGCAGCAGAATTTCTTCATGATCTGAAGACATCGCAGCATAGAGACATCATGTAACCGATTTTTCCAATTCTCTATCTCCCCATCAGAATCGGAGAAGCATTCACTATCCTTCTTCCATCAGAGTACTCCACCTGCCCTGGGGTTGATCCAATCTTCATCCCGTGCAGTCAACTTATAAATGTGATCCACGTCCTCTTCATCACGTGCTGGCTCTGTGTATTGTTCGCCTTCCACGGGATCTAATGGTACTATCACCCTTGTATCGTTATTCTCAAACACCATGCTTCTCTTCTTCAGGTTAATGATACCTCCCATATCTATGGCCCAGTCTAACCCTAGAAGTGTAGGGCAGGGGTCCACATCTTCTACAATCTGAAGGACCTCAAAATCAGCACGGACCTTGACCCCTGCGATATCCACCATGATCTTTGATAGCCTCCCCAACTTTATGATCGTCTGTTGATTTTCCATATGCAGCTGGATAGTGGACCATTCCAACTTAGGTACCCCCATTTGTTGCCAAGTATGTGTAGGTAATACATTAGCATATGACCCTAGGTCCAAAATAACCTGATCCATCTCGTAATCACTGATCTCCACAGTCAACCGCATCTCCCTATCAGTGTGTTTCTTATATCTATATAGTTTGTGTACATCCTTGATTTCCAGAGGGAGGCTAGGTCATGTTGTGTAGCTGTCTATTAATTCTTGAAGATTTTCCATAGCATTTGGGTTGTGCAGTAGCTTCATACATTGACGTAAAAATGGTTTTACCTCCTCATCTACCTTAAGGTCTCCTAGCGGCTGCGAAGTGGATGCCTCTACATCAGAAAAGTATTTGCGAGCTGCGATAAATGTTTCATTTTCATTTTTTAGATCCAAACCTTCCTGCTTGATAAATTCTTGTCGAATCAGAGGTTCGGTCATAGTCTTCTCCCTAAACCCCCTAGTGGCCATCCCACTGCGTGTTACAACATTCACGCTTGGATCTTGGTCTCGCAGTTCAGCCTTAACCCTATGTACATTCTACGTAGGTGTTAGTTGCTTCTCCTGCATCTTTGCTATCAAGATTGGACAGTCATCAATCGCATGGTCTGATTGTCTACAATACCGAAAGGACTGTCTTGTAGGGTTTGGACAGTCCTTGGTGAAGTGTCGTACTTCTCCACAGTTATAATAGATTAGTTTCCCTCGTCCATGACCTACGCTCCCACCTCTTCCACCTCCCCTGCCCATGGTTGGGGATCCACCTATGCTCGAGAGGGATCTTGGTGGGGATGGATCCGAATGTACCCTATAGATGTTCCCTCGATCGATCTTAAAACATACGTATGGAAGTTCTATTCATCGTGTCCTGCTGACCTGTAGAACCTCCACCATTGCTGCTTTACTTTTAGGACATACGTAGCAAGGCGAGGATAATGGTTTGTGTCGTGCAGCCCAGTAACGTGACAATCATCACACCATAGCGCTGGCCCACTTGATCCTGCAACTTCCCTAGGGTGCAACGGACTAGGTCCCCTGGCCTGCATATAGTTTTCTAACAGAGGGAAATTATCGTTGGTGTGACCATTCATCCTGCACCGTATGCATCATCTTTCAGGGCTAGCCTCTACTCCTCACTCCTTTCGTAGATTTTCGATCTCCATGTGCATCACCTCCAGTTGTCCTTGGATCTGTTCGATGCCCAGCTGAGTATCATCTTTGGGAACAACTTCTAACTTCATAGTGACTTCGATGGGTTTTTCCTACGATTTGAAAGTTTGGTGACACACAGGTATGCACAGGTGAGGTAGCAGCATAGCAATGAACCATTCTGTGTGCTGTCTATCTTCATAATGAAATCCTCCTTCTCTGATCACATTCTTCATTTGCTGATCGACCTCCCACACCGACTCAGAAGGTCCTTGCTTGAAATACTTTAGATAAACCACTATTTGAGAGTAGGACTTAGGCTTCTTGAATTTTTGCTTCAAGGCGTTCTTAATCTCTTCAATGGTTGTGTTTGCATGTTGGCTGATGTATCCTATGTACCAGTCCAAAGCTCTTCCTTCGAAGGAAAGGGACAACTGTGCCCTCTTCACAGCAGTGCTAGTTACGTTCTGTGTAGTCCATAGTGATTCTACGATAAACCAGAACTGATCCATATCTTCATCTCCCACACCCTTAAAAGTGGGCAACTTCATGTGTGCAACCATGTCCTCTTCCGGTGGTAGTGGAGGTGTATGCGAATTCTTACCCCTATGCTGGTTTAAAAGTGGTGTGGCTGGAGGACTCTATGCAGCTGCTTCCCTTACCGGACTGTAAATAGATCTATCTCCTTCTTGGTTGGTCTGATAGTATTTTCCACTTCGTGTCGTACTCCCATCTAGATTAGAGGTAATTCATTTGTTGTGGTACACAAAATACTCTTTTCGCATAGTAATATCTTAACCAACAATGGTAAGGTCTTCAGAAACTTACCCTGGAATCCTTTTAAGAATATTCGCTCTGCTTCAGAGTAGTTTACTAACTGATCGATGGAAAATTCTATCACGAACCCTCCTAACACACTGTCCACCCAGTGGTCCACCATGCAAGTGATGGTCTTATTAGTCTTCTCTAACTGCTGGATCAATTCTGGGGTCCACTGTGTGACCCGCTCATCCTTCCAACACTTATGAAATTCGACCAACCTTGCGAGCCACCCCTGGAGCCTGATCACAATTGTTACGAAGAAGATCTTGTAGATCTCTATGAAAATATACTTACTCTTCCACTCTTCAGTGGTCAACCTCTTACTGCGGTTTTCTTTCACTGTGAATTCCTGAACTTGTTGTTAAAACCGTTCATTAATTTCTTCTCTTTTAGGTTTCCAATACCGCCTTTGCATTACTCGATCCCTCTCTCAAAATGCTCCTGGTTTCGACAACAGAACCATTTTTTGGCTCGAGGGGTCCTGACCCAGGCTCAGAGGTTAATATTTGCCAAAAAACCCCTATACTATTGGCCCTTTCAACAGTAACCTACATTCACAGGCCAAAGTCTCACCCGAAGCAGTATGGGAGGGTACTGGAACTAGGTTTCCGCACCTTGGGAGAGGGTAGGTAAGTCAAGCCAAGTTGCGTTTGATTTCACAATTACCAGATCATGTATCACATAACCTAGATCTATAGATCCCTTTGCTTCCACGTGCGCAATACCAATTGTAATGACAGTAAAAGATAGATCATAAATTCACAGAACATTAATGTAACTATCACAACCATTCTTGCATAAAGTATAATAGATAGATCCAGATCAGACGTCAATGCAGCATAAGAAAATAACACAGTTACTTTCGTAGTTTAATACAGGACTATGAATAATATAGAATATATCATAGATTCGCATTAACATATTCAAGTATTCCACAACCTTCCACTTTCATTAATCCTTTAGATCATTTTACAATACCCAAAACCAAACCTGTGCACACATCTGCAGGGTTCGTACACAGCAGGACTGAGGATCTCTGTGCACACAGCCAATAGGAGTCATTTCCCCAATAACCCAAACAGATCTACTAATTCGTAATTCGCACCAATCTTGATACATCCCCCACTATTGACTCAAAATTTCCTTCTATTTTTAACAATCTATCCTAATACTTCTTGTGGTCTACAAACCATGGTTTTTGGACTGTAGGTCTACCCTTTGACTGATTACAATGCTTTCTGGGTTTGACCCACCTGAAAGCCCCTACGTTAGACAAAAATATGCCAAAAATATACAAAAATTCTATGTCGCTCATGAGGATCTTCGGACATCCAAATTTGGTTAGGATTTGTTCAAATATGAAATGCACAGTGGTATCCGCAGTACAATCCTGTACTGCTGCGGTTCTGCCCACTAGTTTTGTAGTGTATCTGGGGTTTTCTTCTACAAGTTTGATCTTGAATAAGTGATGGAAATAAGGTAAAGAGAATGTCACTAGAATCCATCCAAAAGCTCTAGAAGGAAGAAAAATCCATGTAAAGGTATGAGGACATCTTGGAAGGCTAAAAAAATATATAATGTGTGGCAGCAACAACTGGAGGAGGGCTGGAAATTTTAGGTCTTCAGTTTGTGCCAAAATTATGAACCTAGGGGTCGAATTTATGTTTTTGGAATACATTTGACTGTGTTTAACTTGAACAAGGAATGAAAATAATTTTGAAAAGTTGTACTAGGTCTTAGATTTTATTGGTTTTGGTATAGAGGTCTTGAAATTCATCAATTAAAGGATCTACAAGGAAGAGAAGAGATTTACGGGATTCATGTAAAAATGAGAGGCTTTCGCTTTGGATCTTAGCATATATATATATATATATATATATATAGAGATATATTCTTTTTTTCTTCTTATTTTTTGTATTGTTCTGATAATAAGTAAGAATAAGTAAAAATAATAAGTAAGGAAAACTAAAAATACCTCAAAAGTAGTTATCATAGAAATATAAATCACTCTTATTATTTCACTTTAGATTTCTCAATAGTTAGATGGCATATGGGAACGATCCAATGCATATGTGTGTGTGTGTGTGTCTGTGTGCATGTGATATATGTTTATATAACAGTTTCATAAGTGTATGAAGAAGGGAAAATATGGTAAATAATAATTCCACTAAGGTTGTGGTGGGTTATTTACAACTAGGAGGGTTCTTTTTGCAGTGTGAGACCACAAGCATAATAGTATCGTAGCCCAATGTAGGGGTGCATAGGTGGGGCTAAATATTTTCATTGAATTTGTCATGGAACCATGTTGGGGCTAGATGGAAAAAATATAGTGGATCCCACTGGCTTTCAATTATACTAAAATGAGTACCACCCTCTATATGTTGTTGATTATTTCAAGAAAATTATCGGTGTTTAATATGAGCACTAGAAAGGAGACAATAATCATGGTGGTGAAACCCCTACCTTCGATTGAGGTCACGAGTGCCCCTTACATTTTGAGCTCAAGCATCAATGGATATGTGCACTTTCCATTGTTGATGGTAGGTGCCCATAAAATTATGTGGGTTAGTTATCTTAACTATGTGTGGTAATCATTTGGGACTTGCATGTAATTGCCATGAAACATCTGTGTGTGTGTGTGTGTGTGTGCTACATATAACCCATCGGATGCATGTGATGAATGAACTAGTCATAATCACATGGAACAAGAGCTACACCCACATTGAATGACATTAGAATAAAACACAAACACACACATATAACTGGATGGTTCTATGGAAGGGGCCATGGGAGGGTGTGTGCCGGGCCTCTAGCTTAGACACAAATTAAGGCCAATCTAAAATTTCTTAGGCACATGAAGTCTATATTAAATATCTCATTCTACAATTAATAAATCTTTTTTATCTTTAATATGTTCTTAGGAAGGCTTAGAGATATTTGCTTATTTTGTTGTATGTGGAGGATGATTTTCATCTTCATTCAGAAGCCTTTGTTTTAGCTGGATGTATACCATGGGAAGACTGTACACCCCTCCACATGAGCGGTGACTTTTCCCCTCCCCGCGGAAGTCCGGGGCAGCTGATCCCCCATCGATTAGGGGGTCTAGGGGCCAACGGTCCCCCAATGAGGGTTTAGGGGGATGTGCCCCCGAAGTTAAAAGTAGATGTAAAATTGCCTTCTAGAATATTGTAATTTCATAGTCAATTTAGGTCGTTCATTACGTGGATGATATGATGGTAGAAGTTATGTTTAATGTAGAGTTTTTTTCCCTAGAAGACAACCCCTAATTTTTATGAGGGTATTGTATTGCGGATGTGTATTTTATGTGTATTATGAACAAGAAATAGAAAGGGAGATTGTGAGAGAGAGTAGAGGATATTACAACAAATCTGATGTAGGTTGAGTGTTTTCATATTGGTAGATAATATAAAGGAAGGACTGGTTTTTGGTGGTAGAGGTAGCCCAAAATGGGTGAACCACGTATATCTATGTCTCTCTTGTATGATATTTTTTCTATGGTTTTTTTGCATATTATATATGTCGATTTCTTTGTCATATATAAATTTTATAACAACTGGTATTAGAGACAAAGGTCTATTTGCATGATAAAATCACAGGAAATAAGGGTTCCTCATTCGATTCGGAGCAATAGTGGAAGATGGTAGATTTAGGCTTGAGAAAGTTAACAGCCAAAACTACCCATTGCGGAAGATGCCGGTGGAATATTATCTATATCATAAAGATTTGTACCTACCATTGTGTAGAAAAACAAAGAATTTGTTGAGTATGAAAGACACAGAATGATATATTCTCAATAGAAAAGCACTTGGAACAATACGGTTGTGCCTCATGGCGTCGATAGTCTTCAATATTTCGAAGGAAACAACAAAAAATGGTTTAATTAATGCATTGGTGAAACTATATGAAAAACCCTTGGCCTAAAATAAGCTATTTTTTATGAAATTTTTATTTAATATGAAGATACTGGATGGTGGATCTATTGCTGACCATTTAAATGAATTCAAGATGGTTACGAGTCAGTTAAGTTTTGGAGGGGTAAAATTTGATGATGAATTTAGGGCTTTGTTATTTCTGTGCTCATTTCCAAAAAGTTGGAATGGCTTAGTTATGGCCACTAGTAACTCTGTCTTTGGATCTAGTAATTTAAAGTTTGATAATGTTTTCGGTGCTATCCTTAGCGAGGAAATGCAACGCAAAAGCTCCGATGAGACATTGGGTAATGCTTTTAGTGCAGAGACTAGGGGAAGAAAAATGGAAAGATGAAATATCTTAGTATATCTTAGTAAATCAAGGAAAGGCATATCCAAGTCTAGGTCAGGGATAGTGTGCTAGAAATTCGGAAAGAAAGGACACCTGTAGAAAGACTGTAAATCTTAGAAGGGAAAAGAAGGATACACACAACAAGAAAAAAAATCATGAAGAAAATGTGACAGGTGATGTGTTACAAGATGCTTTAATTCTTTCATTATAAAATTTTACTGATTCTTAGGTGGTATTTTTAGGGGCTTCATTCCATGCCACATATAATAAGAAATATTTTCATGACTATGTTTAGGGATATTTTGGGTAGGTTCGTCTTAGTGATGATAAACACTGTAAAATCGTTGGAATGGGTAAAGTTATTGTAAAACAAGATAATGGATGCTAATGGTTATTAAATGATGTAATGCATATTCCAGATCTGAAGAAAAATATTATTTCAATAGGGTAGTTAGGCGGTGAAGGTTGTGTGACAACTTTCACAGATAAAACTTGGAAGGTCACTAAAGGAGCCCTAGTAATAGCAAATGGAAAAAACGATGGTACATTGTATATGAAACAGTATATATAAATTTATTAATGCTTTAACATCCAAAGGAGCAGATAGAGAATTATGGCATCATAGGCTCAGACACATGAGTGATAAGGGGATGAAGATTCTTCACTCAATAAACTTGCTGTCGGGTTTGAAGAATATTTATTTATATTTATGTGAGAATTGAATTTATCGAAAACATAAGAGAGCTAGATTTCTTAGAGTTGGGAAACAAAAGAAGAGAAAAAAAATCGAGCTTGTGCATATATATGTATGGGGACCTTCTTAGGTATCATATCTCAGTGGCTATTGTTATTATGTTACTTTTATTGATGATGAAACTAGAAAAAACATCGATTTATTGTATTCAGAATAAATATGATGTATTTGATACTTTCAAGGAATGGAAATCTTTGGTTGAGACTGATACATGAAAGAAGTTGAAGCATTTGTGATCAGACAATGGAGGTGAATATTACAACAAATATTTTGACAGGCATTGTTTAGAGCATGGAATTGGTATAAAGAAGAGAGTTCCCAGAACACCACAAGAAAATGGTGTGTCAGAAAGGATGAACATGACAATCATGGAGTGTGCAAGGTGCATGAGATTGCATGCAAGATTTCCTTTACAATTTTGGGCAGATGTTGTAGATATTGTTGTTTATCTAATAGATATAGGGCCTTCAAGTTCCTTGGATGGTGGTATTCCAAAGGAGGCATGGACAGGTAATAGGGTAAACTACTCCTTTTTAAATCCTTTTGCTTGTGAGGCCTTTGTCCATATTAATAAAGAAAATAGAAAAAATATTAACGCAAAATCAAAGAAATGTACCTTTATTGGATATGGTGTTAATGACTTTTATTATTGCAAATATGATTATGAAAATAAAAAAAACCATTAGGACCAGATATGTAATATTCGATGAGAATGTCTTGTATGAGAATTAGTTGCAGGAAAATAATTAGGAAAAAGAAAACAAGGAATACACAATTCTTGATAAGATCATAGAAAAAGTAAAGATCCCTTAAAAATAATAATAATCAACACGCACAGTAACAACAACTACCACAACAACAACATGTACCTCAAACACCTTAAAGTGGTGTCAAAAGATCTACCAGGATAACTAGACCCCCTGAAGGATACTCTCCTTCATTATATTATTTATTGTTGACTAATTCTAGTGAACCCGAATTTTATGAAGAAGCAATGCAGGTCGAAACTAGGAAGAAGAGGGAGCTATCCATGAACGAAGAGATGGATTCCTTAGTACATAAGTAGACTTAGGACTTAGTCATATTTCCTGTAGGTAAAACAACATTGCAGAATAAATGGGTTTACAGGCTGAAGCAAGAAGATGGAGGAAAAGAGAGTTAAAAAGCTAGACTTGTGGTGCTGGGGTTTGCAAAGAAGAAAGGTATTGAATTTGATGCCACAATGAAATTTTTGAAGCAGAAAAACCATAGAATCCAAATCTCTCATACCAAATGCTATGAAATCAGTTCCAAAAATAAAATAAAAGAGAGATCAATACCTTATAAATCAACAACTTGAAGGGGGCAACCTACTTTACATTACATAAATGAACAATTCTGGGTGATATAAATGACAAAAAATCCTTTCTATATATAGGGCTCCATGGGGTCACAATATAATCCTAGCCTACATAACAATAATAAAGTAAGGGCGGAACAATAATAATAGTGGCCTTTTATGGGGCAGAATAATAACAATATGGGGGCTACAGGGGTACAAAAATAAAAATAAGGGGGCTACACTTACAACAATAAGGGACTACACTAGTAATATAGGGATATTGGTCATATTTGAACTGAGTACGATGACTTGTTGAGATTTGAAATTGCTTGGCATCATGTTCCTTAATTAAGGCATTGTATAGACATGGTAGTAACGAAATTGGAAACTCTTCTTGCTTTCACCACAATGACGGATATGTAGTTTTAGGTAATACTCATGACACCTACATAGTAAGAGTTCCTTTATGAAGAGAGATATTGGTATAGAATACAAAATAGTTAAGGACTACGTAGGGTATACAATTTCTATAAATTCTAGAAATTAAAAAAAAATATGATATGCGTATGTTGGTATGAATATTACAATTATATAATTCATATGTGAACATGATGTATATATTTTCTTAAAATAGGCTATGTTAATTCAATAACAAAGACAAAAAAAAAGAGTTTGTCTATGACTAGTGTGAAAAGGGAATACAATTCAAAATAGTAATTTCGTCATGTTGCAAATGGTTGACAATCAATTGAAAAGAAAATTTTTTAGTTGAGTAAGTTAATTTCTATTTTAAACAATGAAGAAAGAAAAATGAGTCATAAAAATCATATAGGTATAAATATTAAGGGATGCAAATATTTTCATGCAGGGATTGTATAAAGTAACAACAATTAGTGAGTATGCAAGGTGATTGTAGACATAATTTAGATATAGAAATTGTATACAAGGATAAAATAAAATGCTACAATGCATGAATATTACTTCATAATCGAATCACAAAAATGATAACATGGCATGAATTTGTAGATCATTGCTACATTACAAGAAAACTTGAAATTCATGTTAACATATTTTGATGAATGTTTGCATGCATATGATTGCTGTTTCTTTTCTGAAATGAAGAATGTGTGAATATGATATAAAGTTACCTTCTGTTTATGCTAATTAAATTTATGATGTCCTCTAAGCATGATGCATAACATGTTGAGATTACATGATTATCAACATGGGGTGAGGACCCTCAAATCCCGATGATGTGTAGGTTGCACTAGAAGCACGAAGAAGACACCAAGATGAATCCATGTATAAAAACAAGGACTTGCAACTACAAAGTTAGATCTCAAGTATTTCTACATTAGGAAAATTCTATTATGGATATTTGATGCATTGAGTACTTTGGATAAAATAAGGGTGGAGGAATGTAATACCCATTCCTAACCTTGTATTGTAAATGTATGTGCGTGGATGTTCATTCTAGGGTTTCTTTGGGACTATCCACATAATTAGGATATTAAGATGTATGGTTTGTAATATTAGGCCTCTATTGTTATTTATTGAAATTATATATTTTTAGGGTTCGTGGGTTAGATGCTTATATGTCAGTTTTGGCTAGGTGGCCATGGGAGCCACGCTATAAATTTTGTAAATTATATATATGTTTATAATTAATAAAATAATGTTTTTTATAGAGTCCACTCCATGAAAATAGTATTGGGAACATATATCCAAGGAAAGATGGAAAAATTTGGGTTTTTTTTTGTGAAAAGTTTTCTCTAGGGCCCACATGGATTTAATGAGCACCGCATGGGTAAGAGAAAGATATGGATATTTAGGGAAATTCATTTAAAATGGGAGCGAATTTGCTTTATTATGCATGGATGGATTCGTAGAGGGATTGATTATTCAATATTCTATTTAGGAAGAAAATCATATAGTTGTGGTGCAATTAGTGGGATAATTATGCTCATGACAACATTGGGTTTGATGTGAGCTCTAAATTAGGTCTAAAATCTCTGTGGACCTATGCGTTCACTATCACTGCTTATGGCTTG
Organism: Pinus albicaulis; assembly: GCA_034641835.2. Lineage (NCBI taxonomy): Eukaryota > Viridiplantae > Streptophyta > Pinopsida > Pinales > Pinaceae > Pinus > Pinus albicaulis. Next base: position 1,513,420,202 of record CM076578.1, on the reverse strand, counting down.
GTGTCCTGGTATACTAGTGGGGAACTTGGCTAGAGATAATTGGTGAGTCCTAGTTGGGTCTCTAGGACTAGTTGTGCATATTTCTATTTGGTTATTCGATATTTGGTGTTATGCAACCAAATCAAAAAATAGAATAAAATATAGATCGAAAACTTAGAAACTAGCCTCTTCGAGGAGGAAACATCCTTTACATTACATAAATGAAGAACTATTGGATTATCCAAATGAAAAAAAATCATATATATATATATATATATATAGAGAGAGAGAGAGAGAGAGGAGTCTAAGGGGTTGCAATATAATTAGAGATGACATAACAATAATAATGTAAGGGCACAACAATAACAATAGTGGGCTTCTATGGGGCACAATAATAACAATATGGGAACTACATGGGTACAATAATAAAAATAAGGGAATAAATTAGTATTATAGTTACCTAACATTACCCTCTCCTTCCAAAAAAAAATTTCCTAAATGTTTGAGTAGTTATGGATTCTTCTATGCAAAATTATTATCCTCTTAGGAGGAATATTCAGTGAGTAAGTTATTCCACTGGATGAGATACTCTATAATTGATCGATTTTGTAGTTCTCGAGTTCTTGTTTTTGTGACTGATTCAATTGCCAATATGATTTTTCCTTCGAAATAAAGTTTTGGAAATATTATTTGTATTTGGAGCTTGTCACCTAGAACATTATTTAATCATGAAACATGTAAAACTTGGTAAAATAAATAATATTCTAGAAGCTGCAATTTGTATTCTGTAACACCAATATTTTGCAACACCTTGTGAGCACCATAATACTTTTGTGATGATTTATTATCCTTCTTATATTTCTTTAGGGACATTTGTTTGTATGGTTTTAGCCATAAAAAAACCCATTCTCCTACATCAAAACGTATTTCATTATGATGTTTATTTTTTGGTTGTTTGATTCAATTTTGTGCCAAAGTGAGGTTATCCTTTATGAGTCAATAAATTTTTGATTATTCTCAATGTGATATTCCACTTCTTGAACTTAAAATTTTCTCTTAAATATCATGTGAGGGGCGGTTCATGATATCCATAAAATGGCATAAATGGGGTCATTTTTGATGTAGTATAGAAGGAATTGTTATACCACCATTCAGCCAGAGGTAATGACTTGACCCACCGTGTATGTTTATCATATACAAAGAAACAAAGATATCCTTCCAATTTTTTTTCACTATCTCAGTTTTCCCATTGGATTGAGGAGGATAAGATGAGAAATGAGCCAATTGAGTACCCAAAGAAGAAAATAATTATGTCAAAAAATTTCTATTAAAAATGGCATCTTTGTCGTTTACAATAATCTTTTGGTTTCCATGTATCTTTTGAACTATTTCGGTAAATTCATAACAAACTATATTGGCTTTAAATTAATGCGAGAATGTATAGAAGTATGCATACTTGGTAAGTCTATCAACTACCACCATGATTGCAGTCTTTCCTTTGGACTTGGCTAAACATGTGATAAAATCCATTAAAACCTCCTTCCAACGTTGACATGGAATGGATAAAGGTTCTAACAAACCCGAGTTCTTAATTGTATCGACTTTATTTTTTTTGGAAAACTAAAAATTATGCCACAAACTTTTCAATATAGGATTTAAGGCCATCCAAAAACAAATCCTTTTTAGCCCTATCGTGAGTTTTTAAAAATCCTAAGTTCCCTCCTAAGGGAGAGGTGTGCAATTCCAAAAAAATATTTTGTTTAAGTTGGGAATTATTGCAAAGATGTAACTGATCTTTGTACCATAATGAATCATTTTTCCAGCTAAATGTATGATATGTACTAGGATCTTGCTGCAACTTTTCAATGAATTCCCAAACTTCTTCTTCATTATTCCATTCATCGCTTTCTTTTTTTATCCAATATGGTTGGATAATAGAAATGGCACAAAGAAATGGTTACACATCCTCATCCTTTCTTGAGAGTGTATCTGCAACAAGATTTTTCAACCCTTTTTTTTTAGGATTTCAATGTCATTATCCAACATCTCTGTGACAATTTTTTTTTTTAAGACAATATTTATTCTAAAAAGTATTTAAGACTCTCATCATCTGTTTTTACCTTGAAGTGCCTTATCTTTATGTAAGGTCTCCATTTCTTAAGTGCATGTAGTATTTCCAACATTTCCTTTTGATAAATAGGTTTTTTTAAATACTTTCGTTTGATTTGAATGATTTCAAAAGAAGTGGGTCTTACTTCTTTCATTAAAATAACACCAATTCTATTTCTTGAGGCATCACATTCAACAATAAATATTTTTGTGAAATTTGGCATAGTTAAGACCGGTGCTTGACAAATTTCCTCTTTAAGATTTTAAAAGACCTTAGTTGCTTCAGGAGTCCAAGAAAATGCATATTTATTCAGTAATGTTGTTAGTTGTGATTTTATTCTTCCATAATTCTTAACAAACTTGCAATAATACCCTGTCAACCTGAGAAATCCTCACAGATTCTTTATGGTTGTGGGGATTTTCCATTCCTTAATGGCTTTAATTTTTTTCTATGGTCTACCTTAACACCCTCCTGAGATACAATATGACCCAAATATTCCACCTCATGTACACGAAAGAAACATTTGTAGGTTTTTGCATATAATTGTTTATCGTATAAGAGTTTGAGCACCCTGTCAACATGTGGAACATGATCCTTCCAAGACTTGTTGTAGATTAATATATCATCAGAAAATACTAACAAAAATTTTGTAATGGTTTGAAAATGGAATTTATCAAACCTTGAAATGTATAAGATTCATTGGTAAGGCCAAAAGGCTGAATACATTGTGACACCTACAAAATACCCATGATAAGACAACAAAGAACCACATATAATACCATGCATTCTGAATCTAGCAAGGAAATCATACATGTAAATAAAAACCTGTAGAGAATCTTGTTTTAGCTGCTTCATTCCTGCTTCTCTTGTCTTCCTTCATCCTTCTTCCCCATTTCTTGCATTTCTTTCTCCAATGCCAAATTTCTCCTAAAAATATGTGTCAAAGAGTGATAGAGAGAATGATAATAATTAGTGAGGTCCAAAACTAAACTGGAAAAAGGTTACCAAATGATCGTCAGAAGCTTTTTTATAGATGAGGCTTCTAATTCTCATCATTTTCCATTATTTTCCTTAATTTTCTCCTCACATGAAACCTCCAACCTTTCGCCTCCCTTTTATCCTTGTTTCCATTATTTTTATAAATTAATGTGCCAAATATGGTATTTTTCATTTCTAAAGCATTTTCCTTTTCCTTTAAAAATTTCCTTAGCCATAATAGCTGACATGAACATCCACTAGGATATTTTTTCGCAACAGTGAGCTTGGAATAAGTGTCCCTTCAACCGTAGTTATTATTTTTAACTTTATTAAATGGAATTTTCACCATGTTTGTTACCCACATACACCCTTGAGAAGCCTATATAAAGGAGGAAACTTGACCTCCTTAAATAAAATTCAACTCTCACTAATACAAGTGAAGGTGGAGGAATATGAAGGAAGTGAGAAAGGAAGAAGATGAAGAAGAGATGTTTTGGGGATATTTCTATCTCATATGTGTGGAATAAGGCTAGGGTTCTTTTAGTGGATATGCGGATTTCGTTTACAACTTCGATCTTCGAGAAGGAAAGGAAAGAAGGCCAAGAGAATATCACTAGAATACATCCAGAAGATCCAAAAGGAATATAAATGCAAGTGAAGGCCTAATGAAGCCTTGTAAGGATCAAGTAAGCTCACATGTGTGACAACAACAACTATAGGAGGGCCAAAATTTTTAGGTTTATAGTGGAGGCCAAAATTCTGCACCTAGGGGTCAAAGTTATGCTATTGTAAGAGACTTGAGTGGGTTTAACTTGAACAAGGAACAAACATCATCCAGAAAGGTTGTACTTGGTCTCGAAGGGTATTGGTCTTGGTCTAGAGGTCTTGGAATTTGTTAATTAAAGGATTTATAAGGAAGATAAGATATATATGGTTTTCCTCTCAAGAGGAGAGGTTTTGGATTTGGCTTTCATCCTATATTTTGTGTTCTTATTCTTCTTGTTTTTTATAGTTGTTTGATGATAGAAAAAAATAATACTGAAGAAGATAGTAACTAAGAAAAGTAAAAATACATCACAAGGAGTTATCATAGAAAGAAAATTCACTCTAATTATTTCCCCTTATATTTCTCAACCGTTAGAAGGCATATGGGCATAATCCAATGTTTATGTGTGTGTCTTCATGTGATATATGTCTATGTAACATTTCCATAAGCATATCGAGAAGGAAAAATATGGTAAATATTGAGGTCACAAAGGTTGTAGTGGGGTATTGACAACCAGGAGGGTTGTTCTGGCACTGTGACACCAGAAGCATAATAGTAATGTGGCCCAATGTGGGGGTGCAATGGTGCGGCCGAGCATTTTCATTGAATTTTTCATGGAAACATGTTTGGGCTAGATGTAACAACTATAGTGGATCCCCATGGATCCTAGTTATATGCAAATGAACACCCCACTCTATATGTTGTTTATTTTTACAATCAAATTATCATTGTTTGATATGAGTGCTAGAAAGGAGACAAGAATCGTGATGGTGAAAACCCTACCTTTGATTGAGGTCATGAGCGCCCCTCTCATATTGAGCTCAAGCATCCATGGATATATGAAGTTTCCATTGTCGATGGTTGGGGCCCATAGAATGATGTGGGTTGGTTATCTTACATATATGTGGTAATAATTTGGGACTTGCATATAATTACAATGAAACATGTTTGTGTGCATCCTAAATATAACCCATCGGATGCATGTGATGTATAAAATAGTATTCATCACATGGAACAATGGATAGGCCAACATGGAATTAAATTATTATAACACACACACACACATAAATACATATATATAACTAGATGTCTCTATGGAAGGAGCGATGGGAGGCCCTGATTCTTAATTTAATGTAATTTGTTTTTAATATATATGAAATATATCAGTTGTGAGGTAAAGGATAGAACCAGAAGCCCTTATGTTGAATGTAGAGTTCCTATGAGCTGAAATATGAGAAAAGCCATGATAACAAACCCCTTACTTATGGCTGACTTCAAGGGTGACCGATCAATTTTTATCCCCAGCGTTCATGGATATGTGCACTCTCCAATGTTGATGGTTGGGGCCTACAAAGGTACATGGATTGGTTATGTAGCCTATATGTGGTAAGAAATTGGGTCTCATGTGTAATTACAATGAAACACGTGTGTATGTGTTACATATAACCCTTCAAATGTGTGTGATGTATGATCCAATTATCGTCATGTTGAACAAGGGGTATATCCACATGGAATGGCATTGGAATATATATATATATATATGCTAGTTTGGTATAAAAAATATACATAACATTTATATTTTTTATATTTATTGGGACCCTCATGGGGTATGGCTAGGCCTGCAATATTTACATGCAGGGTCATATGTGGTTGACTTATGGGCCACATGGAAAAAAGAGGGAGCGAACTAGTTTTACTCTCATGATTAATTGGAGGAAATGTAATCAAAGTAAGCCTATTTATATCCTAGTATGACCTCGATGTGTAAGTATGTCACATCCTCAAAAAATTATAAAAATAATTGCTATTAATTGCAGCCAAAACATTATATTGAATCTTAAGTTATATATAACTTGAATATTTATATTATATATAACTTTTTAATATTACTAATGGATTAATATTAATTCTTAAAATACAACTATATATTATTATATATAATTTGAATGGATAGTAAACTATCTCATGCATTTAATAGTTTCTATTATCATATACATGAATTTGAATCGATGATAAATTCACCTTTAACAAAAAAAATTTACCACATTAAAATTCCGTATTACGTAAAATATTAAACATCTTTACACATAATTACTAAATCCAATACCATCTTTTAAATAAAAGGAAAAAGGAAAATTCAACACAAAGAATCAAAAGTCTTGCTCCAAAATATTTTAATATTTCTTTTAACTAATTATTTGTAAAATTAATCACTAAAGGGAAAATCCAAATCCTATGGATATATTAAAGTATTTAAAGACAAATATTTCCACATCAAAGTTCTAATATCTGAAGATATTAATTCCATGTAGTTTTATTACAAATTTTGTTATCATGCCATAAAAAATATTATTAAATATATTATTAATATCATTGTCCTCCTCACCTGATCAGCATATCCTATTAATTGAACTTCTTTCTAGACTCTTTGTAGGCATAACACACTTCCTCAGCTCAGAGCTCCATGAACCTCGAAAATTGTGCCCTATGTGATCATGTTTTCTTCCTTAGGGCATGGGTGCATCATGAAGGAATGAACCATTCACTTCAACCATTTTGAGTGATAGGTTTCACCATATTTTCCTTAGAGCACATGAGTGCATCATGAAGGAATGAAGCCCCATCATTCAGCTCTTCAGAGTGCCACAAGGTGCGCTCTCTTTCTTTAGTTTCATAGGTGCATTATGAAGACATGAAGCTTTTCTTCACTCATCCTTTTTCCATTCAGATTAATAAAATGAACCCTCCTTGTCTCCTTGAGAACATGGGGGCACAAAGAAGACGTAGAGGTCATTTATCCCTCCCCTTCGACCCATCAGGATGTGACAATGCACACTAGTTGATTTTTATCACTTTATTGAGTGATGAGAACACTACAAATACCTGAATGACGATGGATGTCCCCTTCGTGCTTTGAAATTTTTTCCTCCTAGTTTGCATGTGTATTTTTTCCTGAATTAAATTTATTTTATGCTTCCTTTCATAGATTTTCCTGATTTATCATCTGTGATGGCTCTTTGAATATGATTTCTAGGTATTTTTGCATAGTTAGTTTTTTAAGCTAATTTTAAGCAACCTCTAAGAAAATCTAAGAGACAAGCATTGATGAACCTTTCTAAATTGTAAGGCCTAATGTTCCCATTTAGATATATACTCAGTTTTTTATTGAAAAGACTAAAAATGTGACTTGCAGAATATTTATAATGCATTCATGCAGGATAATTTTGTTAAGAACTTAGAATATTTTCATGCATAAATTAACATTTAGAAGTCTAGGATGCACAACTTCACATGCATATTTTCAACAATTCCATGTGATTTTTTTTTTTAATAGATCACACACCATGGGTGACATTCATCTTATGCTTCACAGTCAGAGTAGCAGTCAACTCGCCACCTAGTATGGTGAGGATATAAAGACATACTATAAGAGTCTCAAGCCTAATGAATGAACAAAGAAAAATTTATACACAAACTTTCTAAGCCCTTAATACCAGTAATGTTATCAAACAATGTTTTCAAGAGCCTTTTAGGTTTTACCATCGCCAATCTACACTCTATCCAACAAATATTTTTAGAGACGTATATCAGTATTTGATAACTACGTACTGTGAGATGTTTGGGTACTATAACACTGAAGTGTTCCAAGAGAATTGGATATATACACTGAATACAGTGGTGACATATAGAAAATATTTCCACTGGGTGGATATACTATGTTGTGAGTTGCAACATCAGGTAGGGGAAGATAAATCATCTTTACAAGCGAGAAAAGCACCATAATTTTACATGTAAGCATTTCCCATGCATGAAATATATCCACAACTGCCTTTCAAAAATCATATTGGAATTGGAATCCTAAAGAGAATTTCTGAGTTTATTTCCACTATAGGGTGTTATCAGAAGGAAGCTTCAAAGGAACATATGAAAGATTAGTCGAACACTTCTTTGCAACCATCTTTCACATGATATTGAAGAAATATTTACCATGCATGACTGATCAAGTGAAGGAGTCACTTCAAGATATTATAGACTGGTTTGGAGCACATGAGGGAGCATACAAAAAATTCCTTAGATTTTAGAGAGCCCCTCATCCTATGCACCAATATCTAAAAAACAAGGTTATTATGCAAGAAGTGGCATATCCGTTGGAGAAGGGGTAATCACGATTTCTTCACAGGAGGAAGAAATCCCTTTGGCCTATCTTTCCAGTGAGGATAATATTGTATGAATTAAAGAGTCAAAGGGATATTGTAGAAGAAATAAAAGAGTTGGATTGCCTACACTTCGCTACCAAATATCTCCATTGATATGATCATAGGAAAATTCTTATTTAAAATTGTGAGAGGATCAATCATAATACATGGTATTGATCAATGAAAAAAGACGAAGATGAAAAGATAAATTATTGCTACAATGTTAGGATGAAGTCACATCTAGCTATGAAGACCAATTCATTTAATGATCCACCAACGCAAGGCTTGCATTCGAAAGAGGAGAAGGAAATAACACCTCATGAAAAGAAGATATCTACCAAGAAAAGGATTAGGTATTCCTCAAACCAAAAGAGTAGGAAAAAGAAGTTTGATCCTTTAAACACAAAAAATTTTGAAACAAAGAAGGAGAGGAGAGAATAGGAAGAGGAGAATAATAAAAACCCATGGACGATAAACTAGGGGCCCAAAAATAACAACTACTCATAGGAGGTCATCTCCCATTCAACAAAATGGGGATCACACCCCCGCCAGGAGATAGAGTAACAACATCATGTTTAATCAACTAAAGAGTATCATCATCCATCGAAGGCATATATACCTTCCCAGTGATCCTTAGAACCCAGTCTCAATCGCTACAAAGAAGGTGATAACTTATAACACTGGAAGAAATCCAAGGGTATTGATGGTGACAAATGATGCATTCATTGCAACAGCATAGGATAACTCATAGTACTTATTGAATAAGAAGGATAGGTTGAGAAGAGAAATTGTTGCTATAAAGGAATAGGTAGAACATATCAAGGCAAATAACCAATGGTTGTCGTAAAAAACGTCAATAGAGTAGAATGATAGTCAACCATGCAAGAAGAACTAGGACCAATGGAGGATTATATGGCACAACTATATGACAAGATGATATCTATACCTCTATTCATGGATTCGCTCATTGGCATCCTAAAGAATGGACATGAATTGTTGAAACTCTTAAAGATAGTGAATAAATAATTTGACCAGATGCAGGAGTGGGTTGCCAAATATCTGGATGCGCCACAACATTTGGAAAGGAAATTTGACATGGTCTTCACCGAGAAAGAGAGAGTTTAGTTCAGACTCCACCTATGGAATTAATTTCATCTTGGATCAGATTGAGTTAATACTATGGATTCATACAACATGATACCTAATGGGTTTGAATATCTAACATAGAAGCATGAGATGCATGCCATCATAATCCTTGAATAAATTAGAGGCAGGCAGGTCATATTCCATGGTATCTAGGATAACCTTGAATAAATCAAACACGCAACTGAAGAGGAATGCTTCATGGTCACCACGGACATTACTTAGTAGAATTCCCTTACACCAGTCAAAGTGCACTCGAAACTATCATGGTTGTGGAATAATGTACATTCAAGCTCCAATAACATACTATCAGAGGTATTGGAGGAGAATATGTGTTATAAATGGAACTTTCTAGATAAGATAAAATACATCGCAAATGATTCAAAAACTTGACACACATATATAAAAAATGAACTCCATGAATAAGAAAATTATTTATTCATTTCAATGAGTCCTCGTCCTTTTTCTAGTTTTTTCTTATTAGACAACTATCTCATAATTGTAAATATTCTTATGTAATAAATGTGATGTAATGAAGTACAATGGACGCATGTCAAATATGAAAAGATACATATTGGAATGTGATGATTCATGTTAAAATATTAATATTCATAGGAGTGAAAGAGTCACACGGAAGCTCAAAGGTCATTGTATTTATTATAGTTAGATCCTAATAACTAAAAAAAAATCTTTTTTTGGGCTTCTGAAGGCTTAGCCTTGGGACTTCACATCGAGGATATTCCCTTACAATTTTGGCAACATCCATCACCGTAAATAAGCCCACATGGATTCAATGATTGCCACATGGGTAGGAGCGCAATATGCCAAGTTGTGGCCACACATTTAAAAGGTGAGTGGATTTGTTGTACTATGGATGGATGGATTAATAAATGGATGGATTATTCAATATATGTTATTTAGGAAACAAATTATAGAATTGATGGTAAATGAGAACTAAGGTGGAATTTGAAATTGACCACAATGTAGTTATTTGATTAATTGTTCGAAATATAACATTAGGTTTAATGTGATCTCTAAAAAAGCTCTAGAAGCCTTAGTGGCTCCGAGGGTTTGCTGGCACTATTTATGAGTCTGTTTGATAGAGTTATAGTCAGGAAGTTGCTTCCACATAACTTGTGAGACTGAGTTCGAAGTCTGTAACAAGTTATATGGATTTCTATTTAATTTTTTGAAGTTTGGAGACTATGTAGCAATGATGCTCCTAGAGTTGCATGTATATACTATTATAACCAACTAGAGGTTTCTCTAGAAGGTAATCATAATTTAGGGTCTTAGATTGCACTAATTGTTTGTCGATCTTTCAACCATGAACCTGTGGTTGGTTAGATACTAAGGTTGTTGGGGATGGCTCAATGACCAAGCTTTTATGTTGTTATTTTCCACTATTTCCTTTGGGGTATTTTTCCAAGCTTGGAGGTGACCTATGGTTGGTATTATCAATGACATGGTATATGTCTCGAAAGAATTTGGAGAGCCCATAGCCATTTTTTATTTTTACATAGATAAATGTATTTAAATGATGTGTGAATTATGATTTAATGAATGAAACCCTAATTTCACGGTAATGTATTGGGTATGTTGGATTATGAATTTAATTTAATTTAATTTAATGGCCTATGTTTACAAAATATGTGCCATTTGGTATTCTTTGGTATGAATTTAATTATTTGGTACTATGTGGTATAATCCATCTATGTGTTGTACTTATAATTATATGCCAATTTATATAAACTAGGATATCATGTTAATGTGATTAATTCAGCTTTAATTATGTCACGGGTGATGATTGAATGAGGTTTTTTCTTTTACATGCTACGAATGATTTTGAGTTATTGTTTGGAGAAAACATAAATCCACGAGTTATAATTACAATTTATTAACCATCAATGAAGCCAATGCTAAGGTTAATTATCGAAATTATAGCTCATATGCTTTATAAAGACATTGGTAAAATTATTCAAGAATATTTGGATTTTTGGTATGTGGTATTGACCAGCTCGTGGTTGGGGACATTAGACTTGAAGAAAAAATAAAAGCAAGTAAGGTCTCCATAATTTAGACTAAATCCTTCACATAGTATGTCTTCTATTAGTTATACTCTTAAATGATAAAACAACTCACAAAAATATAGAATACAAGGATAACCTTATTTATAGAAGAAGATTCTAACTACTCATTCATTATTATTTATTTCTCCCTAAAACTAGCCTAGGATTACAAAGAAGGATTTACCATCCACACAAGTAAATAGACTAAGTAGAATACAAGTAAATGATGCCACATATACATAAAATCTCATGAGATGTCGATAGGTTAGAAAATAAAAGGGTGATTTTGTGTTTTAGATGCAAATAGTTCTCATGAATAAGTGGAACAAAAAATATTGTGTTACGGATTTACACATTAAGAAATGACAAAAAGATTCCACATAATTTATAAAATATTTATAATAAGGATACAATATTCCTCAAGAAATATATAGCTACTCTAAATGTGGTAGAAAATGCTATAAGGATGTATCCAATATGTGAAAATATTCTAATCTTAAGAAAATATCTTCTACATCCATACCAAAAATGTGATAATATAAAATGAGGGTGGTCCATACTGAGCCATAGGTAAGCATGATTTAAAATAGGTATGAAAACCTTTACAACATGAGTGATACTTTTGCATACATACAAATGAACCTAATGAGGCAATGAGATTCCCCATATCATGTATCCTAGAATACAAACATCATGATACTTGCATCACTATCTAGGTCATAAATGACCAACATGATGGTGAGTTATTACCATTGTGGAATAGTTAGTTCCATATATCAAAGATATGCATATCTAAATATGGGGACTAAAAATATATGCCATGAATAAACACAAAGGATTTTAGGCTCTTAGCTGGAGCCAACTCTTTTACATATATCAATCGAAGAATAACGTAGTACAATGCCATAGTACAACAATAGTCATATTTGGATCATCATGATACAATTTATTAAACAATATGGCTCCCTGGCTCCATGATGGATGACATATACACAAATTTTGGGTTCATTGCCAAGAATCAAACATATAAGGAGTCAGATGATCTACAATGAGAAAGTCATGATCTCATTAGCTAACACCATTTACGGTTTCCACGTGGCATGGGGATGACGCACATGGTATGTGATTTTTTTTATAATATTCTACAAAATGCGAGTGGACTTAGTTAATAGAGAAATTAGATTTTGTAGTGTTAACAATGACTATAATGCAACCACTTCATCAATATCAAATATTTTTCAATCTGACCTCTTCAATATTACAATATTAAAATCATGTACATATATGTTTTTCTTCCTCTCCACTTCCATTCAAATTGAAATTAGAGATGAGAATTTTGATTTTGATCTGAATGTTAATGGTAATGTATGTTACTTTTAATAAACTTTAATTCTATATCAACTTTGACTCTTTCATCATTATTTATCATTATTTCTTTCGATAAGAGTTAGAGGTTTCCACTTTAGTTTTTTATATTATTTCTATTTTTATGTATAAATTCCAATGTTTTGTGTTTACATAGAGAGGTTGCTATTGAAAATCAACTTTCTTGAATGGGTATGGACTCATGGTTGTAATGGTTTAGAAAATAGTTTTTTTATTAATTAAATAAAATTTAATTATCAATACAATAGGTTATAGTATTATTATTTTATCACAATAGAAGATCTAAAATGATTTTTTTTAATATTGATCTATTTATCTATCTATATGTTTATCCATATATATAGGTGTGTTTATAAAAAAAATTTAAATATATAAAATTAAGATTTAGATATTTTTGAATGTTCTAAGTTAAAGAATTGTGAAAGATTGCTTAAACCAACAGATGAACTATATATATATATATATATATATATATATATATAGTGGTACTTTGAAATCATTTTAAAGGAATATATGAAACATATCTATCTTATTTTTATTGAAAATGGGTGTAAAGGCATAAAATTGTTCAATGAAATGGATTGCCTCAAGTTGTAGCTAATATTTCTTGAGCTCAAGAATATTGGAGAACTCATAAATCCATTACATGGGTCCATTTCATTAAGTATTAATCATCTTTTTGGAATATAGAGGTCATTTCTAGCTCTCTATAATTAAATAAGGTTGTCAAGTGAAGGGAAAAAATAGAAACCTTAATCATGGCAATTCTATGTTGATTCATCTAACCAAAACATATGACCTATATGATTATGGTGCATTGTTCAACTCCAAGTGAGATATGGACCATGGTACCCATGATTAGGTTAATTGTGAACCGAGAATAAATATTAGGGTGGGTGAGTTAGGTTAAAAGAAGAGATAAACAACCTTGTAAACAAAATAAGGCTTCCAATACTCAATCATCATGAAAAACACATATAATTCATGAAACATTTTTGTCATTACAATACCATATTCAATTTTAAAATTATAGTTATTAAAACGCCTCTATCTCTCGATATATAACAATATGCATAATTACTTTGGTGGTATGTTTTCTTTCAACGACTATGTCCACATGTCTTACGTTTTGCTTCACTCACACTTAAGGGATGATTGGGTGAGTGGAAGCTCCACTTATTTAGGGAGAATTGTAATAAGGAGGAAATCCATTTAAAATTTGAGCTTGTTATTTCGTCCCATGACCTTGTCTAGACCTCTGGTTCAATATCTTATGACATTCATTCACCGTTTTAAAATTGTAAACAATAAGACAATATAGGGGGACTTTTAAAAGACTTAAAGTGGAAAGATTTATACAATATATACACATTACATTTCGTCCATGCAAAATCGACGCAGTCCTTCGAAGAAATAGTATACATCGACATCCCTTCGAATCAATATCATTGTCTGCAATTGCGTGGTGCTAATGGAAACACAGAGGAAGCAGGAAGTTCGCAATCATGCGATTGTGAAAATGAAGAGCTCTGATGGCAAAATATTCGTCGTGCCAGAAGCGGCAGCGTTGCATTCGGTGATAATAAAGGAGGTGGCGGAGGACTTTGGCACTAAAAATCCCATTCCCCTGCCGTTTGTGTCGAGCCACATTTTAGTAAGGATTATCAAATATTACACATACCATGTTGATCATCCCCTATGGCCCCGGAGAACAAAAGATGATGTTGACCAATGGTATGTGGAGTTTGTGAATGTGGATCCTTCCACGTTGATCCAACTTGGACTGAGTGCCATTCATCTGGAAATCGTGACACTTGTTGACTTGGTCTGTCGAACTATTGCGGGTGCACTTGCCACATTGAAAACACCCGAAAAAGCGCGAAAGGTGCTGAACCTGGAAAATGACCTTACTTCCGAAGACGTGGAGGTCATCGAGTGTCAAGCTCCTCGGGCTTTCGGTAAGTGAACTCACTCGAATTTTATTGCTATGAAATTCAATGGCTAGCTTGTATTTCTTTTCTGTCTGAAGATTTTATATATATTTAATGTTTTGTGAGAGATTTCGAGGCATGTGTTTTTTATAAATTTGTTTATTGTGATTCTCATAATCGGTTTTGTCACGATCAAATTAATTTTTCTTTTATCAATTTAACTCAAAATTTTCCAAATATTGAAAATATTTTAGAGAAAAATGGGAATGGAATTACTAATGCAACAAAATCTTGGAATATCATTCCAAAATTATTTTTAATTATTCTTTTATTTTAAATTTTGAGTAGATTTGGATAGAATGCGAATGGTATATAATAAGACTATTATCAATTGCCTATTGTAAGTTACATCAGAAGTTTTTATCTTTTATAAAAATAATAAAAATAAATATTTGGTAATTTTGGTGACAGTTTATGAATCAGAACAACAAGATATGGTGGCACACAAAGAAGATGAGACATCTGTTAACGCACAACTACGATCACCCGCAAGAAGATGAGACATCTGTTAACACAAAACTATGAGCAACCCCATCGGAAACAACAGTGAACACAGAACTAGACGAATGGAAGGTGGCAAAGAGAAAGGAAGGGAAGAAAGGTAGAAATTAAGAGAACTTTTTTTTCTTAATCTTTTGTATTTTTAGTTTTTACCCTTTTATTTATACACACTTTAGGAGGTACTCTTATTCATCTAAAAAATGTAATTTTCCTACTCTTTCAAAAAGTTCAATAAAATTCATTATTTTTTTCGGAAAAATAATATATTTTTGCAATTCTTATTTATATTACTTTTATTTGAATTGATTTAATAATTAAGATGATAAAATACAACTTATTTTGTGTGTCATTTTCAACTAAGTCTTTCCATTTCTTAATAGTATATAACCCTTTAACCCTTTAATATATTATCTTTCTTCATACAAGATAAGTTTTCAATAAAATTAACATAAAAATCAAAGCCAACTAAATATGATAGTCTAGCTAAACCTAATATATGTGTAAGCACAATATTTAACTTCTTACAGTTTAGTTCTCAACTTTACTAAATAAACACAGTGCCAAAAATAATTCAAATCCACCTCATTCAAATTTGAAAATGATTTTGAAATATTTTACATTAGTGTTGCTAGTTTCTATCTATTATCTCACATTTAAAAATATAAATATTGAGTTTGTATAGAACTAATAGAGTATATTTCATCTAACATTTCTGATCATGATCACGAATAGGTGCGAGTCCTTTGGGAGTTTTAAACACCTTGGAATGATTGTCCAAGACTTTTGGAGATCTCGAGAAATAGAGGATTTTGATGTTGGAAGTTTTAGTGAGCATAATTGTGTAATTACACTTCATCATTCTTTCTTCAAAATCTTTGTCATGACATTAGAGCTTATTATATTTCTCGGCTTCCCTGTGATATCCCGTAATTCAACTTCCTTTTCTTTCGAAAAAAAATTCAAGAATTTTTTTTGAAAATTAAAAGATATGGTTCACAAAGATTGTAACCATTATACTCCTAGTAGAACATCATCACCTCCCATTGGAATGGAAAGCATTGAACTATTCAATACATATTCCCCCATTGTTAGATTGATATTATGACATTTTCTAGAGAAATTTATGGTTCCTCCATTTGCAACCATCACTTGACATTCTGGTGCTAGGTATAGGAAACGATTCATTTCCTTGGCTACCTTACAATGAATAAAATTATGGGTACTACCCGAATCAATCAACACTATTACCTTTTTATTCTTCATATGTCCTTCTATCTTCAGAGTTTGAGAGGTGATACCTACCAATCCATTACATGATATGGTCGGACTCATTTATTCTTCTTCTAGGGTTGGTTCCCGGTGTATATCCTCTTCTTTTGAAGTTTCTTGTTCATTTTCTTCCTCCTCTTCACAATTTCTGTAAAATAATTTCTTCTCAACACACTTATTTAGTGTATTTTCTATCACAACTGCAACAAAGCCATTTTGCTCTTTTTTCTTTGAACTTTTTTGGTGTCAACCTTGTAGGTTGTGAAAGTGTAGGAGTAGCAACACTTCCATATTTATAGATGTGAGTGGTAGGCTTCCTTGTCGCCATAATTTTACATTGACTTTTTCTTGTCAATCTGAATGCCTTCTCCAATGAATAAGGTTCCCAAACGTGAACTTCATGATGGATGCTATCCTTTAAAGCCCCTATGAAGACATCAATCCCATGTTACTCTGCAATATCAATTACCATTATATTCAATTTTTGGAAGTCCTCAATGTGCTCCACCACTGAACCCTTTTTTTTGAAATTTATCAATTGGGTAAAGAAAGTATTGCTCTTTGTATCTTCATAATGTGCTATCATTTCCTTTGTAAAAATGGACCAAGTGACAATTTTTTTTAGGAGAGAAAAGCCATCGATACCATAAAAATGTATTTTTTTCTAAATGTAAAGTTGCAGTGCGTACCTTTTGTGTGTTTTGCACATTATCGAGATCAAAATATTTCTCCATTTGTAGTATCCATGTGACAAGATCCTTGCCATCAAACTTCCTCATATCCATCTTTGGAATATGATGGTTTTTCCATCCAACATTAGAGTTTATAAAATCACGATTAACATTTATTTTGTTCTCATCATGAGTTCCCACTACTATATTTTCACCATTAGGAAACTTTTATTTTGTCAAATTTGTCAAACCTTCTATGTTTACTTTTAGATCATTCTTCATTTTTTTCTTGCTGTCTTTCATTTTTTGACATGTCATGTTGCAGTTATTCGACTTCATGAGTCATAGTAGAGACTTATAAATGATTAATGGTTGTTGAATTCTTTTTAGGAGGAATTTTAGAACCCAATATTGATATATATTCTACAATATGCCTTTGGAATCAATTCAAACTGTTTTTTCACACAATACTTATGCAATTCGAGAAAAAAATACACAATTCTTCCTCATACTGCAATTATTCCTCTTCATGAGTAATATTATATCCTTCTAAGGGCTTAATAGGTGTATAATTATTTTTGAGAGGCATGATATAACTCAATACTGATATATATGGTTCAATATGCCCTTTCAATCACTTTAAACTGATTTTTCAAACAAATATTATGCAAACTTGTTTAAAAAATACACAAATTTTTATTGCTTTTGAGGAGCTCGATATTGAAACTTAATTATCTTTGTGATTGTGGATCTTCAATATCTGAAATTCGACCTTGTAGTAGCCCTTTGAAGCTTCTTTCAAATTCCGCAGGTTTGACCTAATTTGGATTCTTCAAGGCAAATTTATGCACAATCTCCAACAATGAGATAATTATGGACTCATTCAATAGATAAAACTTGTACGGCATGCCACATGTCACTATTTCCTCCTTAGGCTATGAAATTCATATAAAGGAAATTAAATTATGTGTACTTGCAACAAATTTTTACATAATTCTAATCCGATGCTCAGAGAGAGAGTTATGATGATTTTCTCATGGCCACCTCTTTGAGATGAAATTGAGGAGACTGAAAAAACCTAACTTACATAGATCATATCTCAAAAAATATTGTGAAAAAAGGTATCTAAAGTTTTGCACGACGTTCCTCAGGATTTCGGATTTGCTCTGTAAAAATTTCAGCTTATGAACCCTTGTAGAAAAAACGTTACAATGAAAATTCCATGATGACGTGTTTGGAGCAGTGAAACCCCAGAATCCAAAGCTGTGATACCAAATTTTATGAAACCAACTCCAGAAATAGAAGAAAACAAAGATCAACGCCTTACAAAGAAACAAATTCGACGGGGAAACCTCCAATACATTAGATAAATGAATAATTCATGGATGAGACAAATGGAAAAACCTACTTCTATAGATAGGCGTCCATGGGATCAAAATATTATCCTAACCAACCTAACAATAATAATGTAAGGGCACATTAATAATAATATTGCGGTTATAGGGGTACAACAATAACAATAAGGGGGTTACACTAACAACAATAAGGGACTATACTACTAATATAGGGACCTAACAGTTGGAGCAAGTGAAGTAGCGTATACATTTGATTTTATGAATGATCAGAGATGAAGCTGATTCTTCATGTTATTTCAGAAGTCTAGGTATGTTAATATGATATTGTTACAATAATCTCTGTATTTTGTTTAAAGATTGTTTTATGGCTATTGGGGTTAATATACAAATTGAGTTGTGTTAAAGATGTTGGATCCTGTGTGAAAATTTATGAAACATGGTTTGCAGTGGTTTTGAGGGTTAAAGCCTTTAGTATGGAAGTCACAGCTTCCTACTAGTAGAATATAGTGATTTGTTCAAGGGGTTCTAGTTTCCTTCCTGTAGTGGCCAATAAACGATATGATGGGGATGGAGCTCCCTTGCAGTACCAACTGGAGAATGAGATAAGGTTGTAGCCTTATGTAGGTGGGTGCTTGCGTACTAATATGAATCTGAATTAGAACAACATTGTAAGAAATTTTCTATATAATAAATATTGAAGGCAGAGCTGACAACAACGATGGTTTTCTCTCGACTTGGATTTCCACCTTAAATCTTGGTGTTAATGTGTGATGCCTTTGTGTCATGATTTATTATGTTATTACTACACATGTTTCCTACTTAAATATCGGATGCATAACTAATAAATTGGGCTAAGTAACTTTTATCTAAACATTAAGCTATTTGAGTATACACAATTTTTCTTTTAGGGTTGTTGCGTACATACGCTTGTTAGGTTAATCAAAGTCTCATATAGAAATCAGTAAAAGAAAATGTAAAATATTGTGATTCTTGTCAATACTGATGCACCCCCCACCCCCCCCCCCCTCGTCTCAGTATTTTTCCCAACAATTGGTATCAGAGCAGGTCCTTATGAAGAAGCTTAATTGCTAGTAGGAAGATCATCTAAGATGAGAAATCAAGATGAAGCAACATCTATTAGATCACCACCTTCAATGGGAACAAATTAATCTTCTGGAAGATAAGAACAAGATCATATCTTAAGTCCCTTGGAGCATATGTGTGGGAAATAGTTGAAGGCAATTACAAATATCTAGATATAGTTCCAAAAAATATAGCAAAAAAAAAAAGAACTATGAAACCAATGAAAAAGCTATCAATGAATTATTCAGGATTCTGATCGAATCAAATTTTGTCAAATTTATGCAGCTAAATAGAAAAAAGAGACAAGGGACAATCATTCTAAGCTATGAAGTTTATTCCAAGGTAAAAATTACTAAAATTCAAACTCTGAGAATTCAATATGAAAATCTCAGAATGCATAATTATGAAATTATTTATAGTTTATTTGTACATTTAGTTGAGATTGGAAATAGTATGAGAAATCTATGTGAATTCAGAACCGACACCACTCTAGTAGAGAAAGTATTAATATCTCTGACTCCTAAATTCGAGTCAAAATTTTCTGCTATTGAAGAGAAGCATGATCTTTAGACTCTTACTATTGTTCAACTTCATTGGATTTTTACTATGTGTGAAATGAGGAAGGGGGGTTTGTCTGAAGTCAAAGAAGCTACTTTTAGAGCTACTACAAAAGGAAACGACAAGGAATAAAAAACAAAATTAAGGTATGTATCATAAGAAGATGAGGTAAATTTTGTAAAGAAACTTCAACTTGGCACTAGAAGGTTCAGAGGTAAGCTTCCTTTCAAATGTTTTTCTTGTGGAAGAGTTGGTCATTATGCTGCTAAATATCCTCATAGAGATAATCATGAAAAGGGAAAGGATTTAGCAAAAGTTAATAGGAGATAATTTGTCAATAGAAAAAGTTACTATACTCATGAAGATAGCGATGGTCTATCAAGTAGTGACAAAGGAGAATCTAATCAAGATATTAGACTTCTCATGGAATTTGAGAATGAAACTAATGAGGCTAAAGATACTTTAATTGACCCTTTAAAATAAAAATATTTTCTTGAGGAAATAAGTCGACTCAAAATAGGCTTATAAGAGAAAAAAATAGCCATAGGTAATCTAAAGAATCAACTCACAGAAAAGGAGAAGCACAATGAGAAATTAGAATGTGAAATAGTAAGCCTACGAAAGGAAACTGAGAAAGTAAAAACTTGAAATCTTAGATTTGATAAAGGATATGAAAAATTAGATGAGATTATCAAGTTTCAATGTTCTCCTTTGGTGAAGACAGGTCTTGGATATATCGGTGAATATTCTCAGGCATAAAATTCCTCAGATACAAGCTATCTAAATGCAGCAAAAACCATCCAACAAAACTTTGTCACTCAAAAAAAGAACAAAGACAATCTCCAAGTAAATCATGATCACTCAAACTCAAGGATGAACAATAACAGAAACATCATTCAAGAGGTAAACAACAATAGAAGGGTCTATGGTCATAGAAATTTCTTCTTTAATGGAAAATGTTTCTTAAGTCATAATTTTGTTCACAAAACTGCTCAATGTGTTTCATACAAAACCATCATGACCAGAGAAGTAAGAAAGCAAAAAAATGAGACAAGAATAAAGAAGAATACTTATAACAATTTTTCTCCTCCTCAATACGAGATTGAATGTTCATTTTGCAATAACTTTGGAAATGAAGAATCTGAATGCAGGAGCAAACTTCAGTGTAAAGAACATATATCCTCAAGTTCCAAGGTATGGAGAGATAAGGACTTACAGTTTGAAAGTTGTGGCATAGCTTTATTTGCATAAGGAGAAGAAAATCAATGGTACGTTGATAGCGGATGTTAAAAACACATGACAAGTGATAAAGATAAACGTAATTCATATAATGCATCAGAAAAGGAAAATAATGTTACTTTTGGAAATGATTCTCTGGTTATCATTAAGGATAAAGGATCTATTTTTCTAGATGGAAAGGTTAAAGATAATAATGTTATGTATGTTGATGGATTAAAGAATAACTTGTTCAGTGTCATTCAAATGTGTGATCAAGCAAATGAAGTTGTCTTTCGATTAAAAGAGTGTGTGGTTCATGAACTTCACACAGGAAACACTGTAATAAAAGGAGCAAGAACTCCAAGAAATATTTAAATATTTAAAGGTGGCCAATAGCAATTTTACCTAGGTAAATATACAAAAAATTGGTTATGGCACAAAAGATTGGTTCATTTGATCTTTTCTCAAATAATAAAATCAAGTAGGCTCAAATTTGTTCATGATCTACCCAACATCACTGTACCCGAAAGTACCATATGAAAATCATGCCAACTCGGTAAGAAAACCAGGGTGAAATTTAATTCCAAAGAAGGTCATAAAATAAGCCCCTTGAGCTTATACATATTGATTTATTTGGTCCTATAAGGAAAAATTCACCTCGTGGGGAACAATACGATATCCTATTCATTGATAACTTTTCTAGAATGTGTTGGATCGGTGTATTGAAACATAAAGATGAAGAATTTGAAACATTTAAGATCTTCAAACATTTGCTTCAAAATGAATTAGATCCAAAAATAAAATTCCTTAGATCTCACTAGGGAGGAGAATACATATCAAATGAATTCATTCATTTTTGTGAACAATATGGCATAAAAAGAAATTTTTCTGCAGTTGAAACTCCACAGCAAAATGGCATGGCAGAAATAATGAATATAACATTTCTGAAAATGGCTTGTGCTATGCTTTATGAATCTGGTACTCCTGACACCTTTTGGGGAGAAGTTGTGCATACTGCAATAAATTTTCTCAACAAGGATCATGTTTGTGTAAATAGTGATAAAACTCCTTATGAAATATGGTATGGAATATCCCAACTTTGAAAAATTTTAGATTTTTTGGAAGAAAATGTTTTATCAAAAATAATGATGAAAAAAAGGGTAAGTTTGTGCCTAGAGAAGATGAAGGTATACTTCTTGGTTACTCTTCTAGAAATAAATCATACAAATTCTACAATAAAAAACATCAGAACATTGTTGATTGTATTGATGTTGTGATTGATGAAACTCTCACATCTCCGAAAAGGGAATAAAAACAAATGAGGATGATGATGATGAATATTTTCCATCATCAAATAACAATTATATAGGAGGAGAACCTAATGAAGCACTAGAAGAATATATATTAGAAAAGGATCCATCCAGCAATGTTCAAAAGAATCATCTGGAATCTCAAATTTTGGGAGAAAAGGAACCAGGGGCACAAACAAGAAGAACTCTTGTAGGATCTACGAGTTATCTAGCATGTTTATCCACTATTGAACCATAAAATGTAAATCAAGCTAGTAAAGATGAATGTTGGATTTAGGTCATGAATGAAAAACTTGATCAAATTGAATAGAATAATACTTCGGAATTGGTTCCAAGACCTCATGATAAAAATATTATTGGAACAAAATGGATATTCAAAAATAAGTTAAATGAAAGTGGAGATGTAATTAGAAACAAACCTAGAATTTTTTTTAAAGGGTATGCTCAACAAGAAGGTATATACTTTGAAGAAACATTTTCACATGTAGCCAGACTTGAAGCTAGAAGAACGTTTCTTGCATTTTCAAGATTTTAACAATTCAAGTTTTATAAAATGGATGTAAAATATGCTTTCCTCAAAGGTGATCTGGAAGAAGAAGTTTATATATAACAACCAAAAGGATTCATTCTAGGAAATGTTGAAAAACTTGTTTTCAAACTCAAAAATCCCCTATATGGTCTAAAACAAGCTCCTTGGACATGGTACTATCGTCTTGACAGATATATTCAACAAAAGAGTTTCACAAAAGGAACTACAAACAATAAATTATACACAAAAATTGAGAATGATAAATTGTTAATTATTGTCTTTTATGTTGATGACATCATTTTTGGGAATAATGAGGAATACATGAGTCATAAGCTTTCTTATGTTATGAAACAGGAATTTTAAATGTCTTTACTTGGGGAAATAACATATTTTCTTAGCTTACAATTGCAACAAGACACAAAAGATAGCATATTTCTCTCACAAGAAAAATATCTCAAATATATCATGAAGAAATATGGAATGGAAGACCGTAAACATGTGAGAACTCCATTGGTGACTGGATGTAACCTTGGTTCTCATGATAATTCTCCCATGGTAAACCAACCAGAGTATAGATATATGAATGGAATTCCACTTTATCTAACCGATACTAGACAGGACATCATGCATGTCATTTGGGTTGTTGGATAGTTCCAAGACAATCCAAAGGAGTCACATCTTCAAGCCATAAAAATCATTTTCAAATATCTACAAAAAAATCAAGATTTTGGTGTATGATATCCAAAGATTTCTGATGTTACTCTTCATGCTTACATAGATGCAGACTGGGTTGGAAATGTTGACAATCAGAAAAGAACTAGTGGTGGTGAATTTTATATGTGCCCCCGACTAGTATCATGGTTCAGTAAGAATAAAATTTCCATTTGTTTACATACAATAGAAGCAGAATATGTGGTTGATGCATCATGTTGCCAACAACTTCTTTGAATGATGTAGACATTAGAATATATTTAAATTAAATTTTATCCTCCCATCTCCATCCTATTTGATAATACAAGTGCCATCAATATCTTGAAAAATCTTGTTATGCATTCCAAAACTAAACACATTCCTATCAAGTATCATATTTTTACCAGAAAAATGCTTCAGAAAAAGGTCAAATTGGAGTACGTTCCCTCCAAAGAACAAGTTTTTGACATATTTACTAAGCCTCTTCCCGGGGAAGCATTTCAATATATCTGACATAAGCTAGGAGTTGTCTCTGTCTCACTTATCAAATATGTTCGATTTCAGAAGATTAAATTCAGTATGAAGGTTGCATGAATCCCATACGTGTATATACATTAGTGTCTCTCTATAAAATCACGTATGGATCTTTCTATCATAAAATATACGGGCTAGCCTTCAGAACAGTCTATGTCATATTTGGTTTAGAACTATTGCTCAAGTGTTGATGGGTACAGTCTGCAGTTCTGATTTTTGAACTTACATCTCTTGTCTTTGACATTTATCTTCTTGATGAAGATGCTTTGATGAATTGGTTGTTGAAAATTTTCAGGATGCACAGGTTTAGGGGGAGAATTAGCCTTGCTGAGAATAATGCATTGTTGGAATTATGTTGGTTACTCAATTATGATCTCTCTCTTGAGGTCCTTTGGTGTTTGTTATAAATTCATATATATAATTTGATGTAAGGGTCATGTTGAGACCTGTGATGTAAAGATTGTCATATTCAGTCATGTATGGACTTGTTCAAATTTGTAATCCCACTTGGTTGTGTAGTTGAGCTAAATATGTAATTCCACTTTGATGGATCATTAATGTAAGTATGAGCCCTTGGTAATAGGAAAGCTCATAGGGTCATGTTCTTCAGATTCACCATGTGCTCAGGGGGAGCATGGTGAAAATAGAGAAAACTTGTTTTGGCATTGGGTCCCCCTTTGCTCTTGATGACAAAGGGGGAGAGGCTCTTGGTGTTTGAATAATTCTTATGTCTTATGTTGATGTATCTATCATGTATCTACAGATTGTGGTGATCAAACACAAACATTGTTGCCATCAAGTCCAAACGGGGAGATTATTGGCATTATGATTCATTATGATTTTATATGTTGTCCTTTATGGAAAATCACTTGTAAAAGAACATTTTTTTAGTAGAAGATGGATAAAGTACATATTTAAGGATCTATACGTGAGTTCGTTCAGGAAAAGTTATGTATACACGTGGAGAATAAAAGAAAAGTAGTGTATGTATTTTGCACTCTACATTTATGATACCGGGGGTTCTTACCATGGTTTTTCCCCAAATTATTGAGCACTATGTCATCTATTTCATTTTTTCTAATAATGCCATTGACACTTATGTTGTTTTGACTCATGGTATTGGCAAAGGCTCAAACTATATAAGAAGAAGAAGACCATAGTGCAAGAGGGGCAAGCGTATGGGTTTGGTTTGAACACTTCCCTATGAATTATATCTATATGGAATGGGTTATAGTTTATTAACAGATATAAAATAATGATGCCCCTATGAATACAATGATGGATCGAGATCTCTAGAACTGAAATGATTATGTACTTGCTCGATCTCTTTATGAGATGTTTACATATGGGATTTGGCACATGTTTGTTGAAGTGAAGGGTATGATTTGAGGAAGTATTTTGATCTAAAATTTTATGCAGTCCTAAATATTTATAGATGTATACATTGGATCATCATGGTGAAAACGTGTATACACACGGGTTTGTTTAAGCAAAATCACGTATGGAAACTCGGGTTTTTCTTAATATTGTTGAAGAAAATGTCTGATATTTTCTGGTATCTATCAATGAAGTCTTCATATAGATCTTGATTGTTTGAATATTGTATATGCTACTAGCCGGTAAGATTAGTGATTGGATGATTGAATATGATGGATGTTGATGACTGAATAAGGGTTCTGTAAATCTGATAAAGTATGTTTGAATGTCTCATATCTGTTACAAGTCTAACTAGATTCATAAATTAAGTATACAAAGATCTATACGCAGGTTCATCCAAAGAAAAGTGCATATATGCGCAGGTTGAGGTAAGTGAAATAGCATGTAAATTTAATTTTATGAATGATCAAAGTTAAAGTTGATTCTGCATGTTATTTCTGAATCCAAGGTATGTTACTATGATCTGGGTATAGTAAAATCTCTGTTATGTTTAAAGTTTGGTTTATGGTTATTAGGGTTGATCTATAAATTTATTTTTGTTCAAGCTGTTACATCTAGTGTGAACATTTACGCACTATGGTCTATAGTGGTTCTAAGGGTTGAAGCCCTTTTTGTGGATGTTGAAGCTTCCTACTGATAGAAGCTGGTGATCTGTTCAGCGAGTTGAATCTTCTAGTAGAGGCTGGTAAACGAGATCACGGGGTTAGAACTCCCTTCTGGTAATAGCTGGAGAATAGGAGAAGGTTGTAGCCTTCTACATGGGGGTGCCTATGAACTGATATGAGTTTGCTTCACTACAAAATTGCAACAATTTTTCTACATAATAAATATTGAAGACAAAGATGACAACAATGGTGGTTTTCTCCTGACTTGGGTTTCCACCTTAAATCTTGGTGTTCATGTGTAATGCCTTTTTGTGAAGATTTATTCTATTATTAATGCACATTTTTTCTACTTAAATATCAGAAGAATAACTAGTAAACTCGTCTAAGTAATATTTATTTGCACATTAAGTGATTTGAGCATACGCAAGTTTTGTTTTAGGGTTGTCACGTAAATACGCTAGTTGGGCTAATCAAAATTGCGTATAGAAATTGGTAAAAGAAAAAGTAAAATATTGTGATTGTTTTAAATATTGATTCACCCCCCCTCGTCTTAGTATTTTTCTGAACAACCATTCTTGTTGTAGTGAATTTGGCACACGGGCGAAGGAAATACATTGTTCTTGGTAGGGGGGGTTGCTTCTTACAAGTAAGTAACAGGTCAATTGTTTTTTTTTTATTGTTAGTGGAACATCATAACATGTGGTAAATAAAGTAAATAACATAACATGCTACAATAGAGGAGAAACAAGAAACAACATTTACAAATACAATAACAAGCTCAATCAAGTCAAACATACCAATAATCCAAACTGAGAAGACTCTTCCCCTTTTATTATTTGCTGGTGGTATAAGAGATTGGATGCTAAAACACTTGCAATGAATACTTAGAGCTATGGAGCTCTAATATTCAAGGCAAGTAGGGCTCTTCCTTTAAGCTTCTTGCAAGCCTTTCTTTCTCCTCGACAGATGGTAGAATAATGGACACTTGGTCAACTTCTTCTCTTGGATTGTGGTGTTGGATGGCCAACAAATGAATCCTTCCACTCCTTGCTTTTTGGACAACACATTGCTGGGTTCCTCTCAAGAAATTTGGCCGACATAATAATGTTTTCTCCTTTTCTTCTTCTCATGGTGGTATTTTATAGGAAAATCCAAATTTTCCCTCCATCTCTTGGTACAATGTGAATGTTGACACAATAATGGGAGGTTGATTCCATTGTGTGTTGCACTTAAGGCCTCAAGGTGGCTCCAAGGAAGCTGTACATGGCTGGATTGAGTCGGAATATTCTTCTTCAAGTGTGCCATGTGCTCCTAGATAGTGAATTTTTGCATACCAAGGACCACGCGGCTATTTGAGGGATAGTCACGAAGATCTTCGTTACTATAAAAAAAAAGGCCACATGGACTAGTTAGTGCCACTGCTTTCAGTGTGCTATTTGATACATTTTCCTGTTTGAACTTATAAATAGTTAATTTTTAAGATCTTGTAATTTATTTCTTCCCTGTAAATCCTTATCTACAACTTCTTCTTGACATTTCCTAATGTCTTTTTCTTGTACGATTTTCCAGCGATAACAACACTTTCCCTCAAAATATTAAGAACAAGTTCATAAATATTTTCAGTTGTAGAAGTCTCTCTCATATTTTCAATCCCAGGTAGATAGAAATTCCTAATATGGTCACTAACCATATAAATTTTCATGCAGATCCATGAAGTATTATCTATATTCTTAACCTCATCCAAAGACAATGAAAAAAACTAGCATTTGCAGTATTATATTTTAAATCAACCTTTTCTACTTTAGTTAGATATCTTTCCCATTCACAACAACCAGTTACAGACCAATGAGAAGATGTAAAGTTTGGAAATTGAAGAAAATATATAAATTTCATGTGATCTAGATAATCTTTCATAGGACAAACTTTACATAAGATGTGAAATACAATGCGTAATTGTATTGTCTTCGATAACAAACTTCTTTCAATCATATTTTCAAATAGAGATATGATGTTTCCTACACTTGCCTCAAGTTTCCTCTTACTTGTTAAGTATTTTTTCAATTCTTCCACACATTGGATATGTTGACATTCATTAGAATATTTCCATTTGACAATAGATTTCGATTTACCATTTACAATTTTCTTTTCATACACCTTTCCTACATGTTTTTGCATTGTATCTAGCCTCATCTAAAATTTTACTACCTTTCAAATTTTCCAACTACACCTAATGCATTTAAATTCTCATAAAAACACATTCACATTTGTAGGAGTTATTTATCTAATTAATGGAAAAATTGATACCCAATCATCTTGG
The DNA here is from genome assembly GCA_034641835.2 of Pinus albicaulis. Classification (NCBI taxonomy): domain Eukaryota; kingdom Viridiplantae; phylum Streptophyta; class Pinopsida; order Pinales; family Pinaceae; genus Pinus; species Pinus albicaulis. Next base: position 1,513,391,507 of record CM076578.1, on the reverse strand, counting down.
AATTGTCTCCCTATGGTCCACTAGCCTTTTTTCCTTTTCCGTGAACAGTTTGTGTCACCTTCCAAGGAAAATTATTTAACATTTTTATCACCAATTTCTATTGAAACTGCAGTTATCTTACACTGATCACTTGATGAAGCTATTATTTCAGCCATAATATAGATATTAGATGTTTTTTAACAAGAGTTAACATTTCTTTTAGTTACATATTGTTCAAAGGAGCTTGAAGCATGAAGAGAATGTGTATTCTTGGATTGGGGTTTTAAAAGTATGATAATACATCCATTTTCCTTGATCATTTCTTCCCATGATTAGCTTTTGACATCTCACTGAATATTCCAAAATTAAAATTTCAAATTGATCTTGAAACCCGCATCAATAGCTTCCAAGATTTAAGAATTATTAGATTTGTAAGTACCATTCAAAGTAAAATAAGTGTAATGTTTACAAAAACCATTAAGAAATATTTTATTAAAATGTTGTGTCAAGCCCAAAAGAAAAAATAAATCATTATACACAAAACAATAACATCATGATTCATCATCTATAAAAAAACACATCATTGAAAAGTACAATATATAAAAATTTCCATTAAATTATTTCATATTTCGAAATAACCTATTAAACGATTAAAAGATTTAAACAAAACAAAAAAGTATTACAATAAATTTAATCATCTATTTCAAAACACCTCTCCATCAAAATATTATGTATATATGGTCAGAATGTTCTCCAAGATCAAATATTAATTTGAATAGGTGTTGCTTGCATCTATATTTTTCCACTATACATTTTTTAAGGTTGATGTATTTATAAACCAAATTATAAATACTCAATAATAAATAGATATTTACTTCATGTATCCAACCATACAATGACTCAAAAGATGCAAATTTCACATATTCATAGTCGTGGTTTTTGTTTCTGGTGCTAAAATACATGTGGTTTTTGTTTCATTCCTCGTGGGCCCTCTTTGGATCGTGGTTATTATCAATGAGATGGCCATACTAATAATAAGTCATTCTAATATAGTATAATAGCCCCATACCACTATAATATATAGATAAACTGGCAACAACGTGTCTCATTAAGGTAGTCCTTGTGTGAAGGTTGCCACTCAAAATCCCATGGGTACATTCAAATATCTCGTGGGTACCCTAGAATCTTCGATCTCTATCTTCAAAGTTTAAAGAGAAAAAGGCTCTACAATAACCATAGGTCATTCATTGTCTTTGTATGCTCATATTTCCTCTGTAACTAAAGGTTTTCACTTGAGTCTTTTTCACTTGAATTTGTAAGGTATATTCAAATGACTTTTTAGAATAATTTTAATTTTCAATAAATTTGACTCTTGATGCATGGAAATATTAAACTGCCACCAACATTCCTTACCATAATCCTCACCTATATACTATGAAGTACGTACGCCAATATAATATTATCTAAAATTCAAGTAATTGAAGTCACTTTCCTTCATTTCCGGATAATTGAAAACGAGAAGGTCAAAAGTTGACAATCTATATGAAAGCTAACAATATATTGTTTCTGAGTAGAAGTAAATTCGATATACATGTAATATAGAATGTCAATGATAATGAAATGATAGATCAAAGAGGATGGTTTTCTAATAGTCTAAAAGAAAATTAAAGACAGATCAAAATTTTAGCCATGTCACAAAATGAAGAGAAAGAGGTTGAAAATAGGATTAAGGCATAAAACTTGGCATATAATGAGCTAATTGTTGAAGACGATAACCCTCTTTCCATAGTATAGTTATTCATTACAATCTTGAACATTTTATGATGTAGTGTGAAGTGTAGAGGCATCATTTTTCGGAGCATACTACAACAATTAAGGAAATTATAGCGAAGATTCTTGAAAAAAGAAGAAGAAAAAAGAAGAAAAAGAAGTAGTTAGAAGTACAACTCAATGAAAAATAAAGAAAATTTTAAATTGAAATGTTGTTGTGCTCATGTAGAGGAATTTGTTCAAACATTTCATCAATCAGTGTGAGTGAAAACTAATGCAAAGAAGTTGACACTAGTAGTAGATAAGATATTTCATGATCAAGCCTTTACATTATTTTGGGACATTAAATGTGCATTTCCAATGATGAAAGAAGAAGGTACTTCACTTGCATTTGGGCTGCTAAACCAGCATGTGAATAGTTACATACATGCTACCATAAACTTTAAAGACTTCATTCATTAGTTTTGTCAAGCAGTTTATAAATTTTCACACAGTTGTTTCTTCATAAGTTGTAGTATCAAAGAGTAAGGTAATTAATTGTTGTTTCAATGTGTAATATAGGGAGGGTATTCCTCAAACAAATCTATGTCTAAGGATATCAAAGCAATTTGAACTGGACCAATTATTTGCATGACTAAATAGGAACAAACACACTTGGTATATGGATTTGAGAGGATAAAAAATTTATTTAAATGGAGAAACAAATTTAATAATATATATGGTGGTTTGATCCCATGTCATTTTCCCAAGAAATAATTGTAGAACTATAAATTTGGTGGCTAAAGGAAAGAGTACTAGTGCATTCTACAGTGGGCGAATGGAGTCAAGTGAAATGTGAAGAGGGAGGTCTCTTTGTTGAGAAAGATGGAGTGCACCATTTGAATGGTACAATCTATCTTAACTCCTCTCCTTAATTTCCTAATGAAGCAATAGGTCATCTAGAACTAAATTTTACCACATAAATTAGTTGTGCCACTCTGAATGTTTATAAGCTAAATTTGCTAAATAAACTATAAAAACATCCTATTGTTTTCTCATTAATTCTAAAATGAAATTCATTATGGGGAAAACCAAAGAACTAATCCACTTCTCTTTGTTTAGCAAGAGATAAAGAGAATTATATCATGAAGGACATCCAAGAAACTATTGGATTCTACTGAATCACAAGAAACAACACTTGTGCACAAGTTTAGACTCATGTATGCAAAATGTCAAAGAGCATAAATACCCTGCAAATTGTTTCAAACAATGTGAGAAAAAAGTGTTGTGTTGTGGAGTGAACTGAATGGGTATGCGAATGAAGCTCTCAAACTATTTAACGAAATGTTTTACTGGAAGACATAAAACCCACTACCAAGTTTCTTCTTGTATAAAATCCATCAATACTTCTTCAACCAAATCATACCTCTCATGTGTTGAAGCAAAGGGTTCCACTGCTTTACCTGCAGATTCCTAAGAATTTTCTCCTTTGCTGCTTGATTTGACTTTATCATGATGTCATTCCTCTAGTATTTATGTAAACTCTCTACTTTTTTTTCCATTGGATTGTCATCAAGGTAGTAAAAAACACACGTATTATAAAAATAATGACTCGTTGTCTAAATATTTCTTCCTTATACTACTAATGTTGAGCCTCTGCCCTTGTTTTAACCATTTTAGATGATGTGCTCAACCACTATGGAGAATGATAGAACATGAAGGAGACTCTTATTTAGTGCACACAATGAGGAGTAATGAAATGAAACCTTTATGCCAAAAAAATCCAACCATCACAATGTAAATTCATATCTAATTACGAGTTGGAAATATATTTTGAAATTGTAATATCTCGTTTTAGGGATATCTCCCAAAACACGGAAAACTCCAACCAGAGATTGACTGGGAGGGAATTTACCGGATATTTTGTCTCTAAAGAGAATGATATCCAGAGGCTATCTGGCCCTTTCCAAACTCTGTCAATAGAGCTGCTTGAAGAATCCCACTCAAAAGTGACTTACAACAATAGGAAAACTCATATATGAGCACACCATGAAGAGACAACTTTTTACAATGAGTTGTGAGACAAGAAGATGAATACATAGCCAAGAATAATGTATAGTAGCAAAAGAGTGTACAAGTCTTAAGGAAACAACTTCTCAAGAAAAGGAACACAAGCCTCAATAATACATGTACATGAATATGAAAGAACATTGCTATTTCTGCATAGACCCAGGCTACGAGGACGTAGTCTATGATAGAATACTGCTCCAAAATGATGTCAACACATGGATATGACAATATGTGGCCCAAATACAATAGGGGAGAAAAGCTCTAACCCTTAGAAACATAAATATATCAATCCTCCAAGGGATTGACTGAAATACACGAAATAGTCAAAATGTTAGAGTTGCTGGGCAGCTGCTGCAACTCAAATCTTGAACTCAATAGAGAAGGCTGAAGATGATGAACAAACTAAAGTAGACCTCCTCCAATGGATCTTCTAAGTGGAAGGCTGATCCTTACACTTGAGATCCCACCCACAAATCAATCTGCAAACCCTCACTGCAGCTACACCATGAAAATAACGTAGTTACTAAGAGGAACTACACAGTGAGTGGAATATAACCCTTTGGACAAGTGCCAATATCAACAAATCAGCTCCAATGTCTTCCAATATGATCCTCCAAAGAGAAGAAAGACTTTCCCTCTGAAAAAACAAGAGAAGGAAGAGGTGTTGTGGAATCTCCACGGCAACACCCTACAACACAGTATTATGTTGCTGCAGCAATAACGCTGTCCTGGAAGATGATGCTGAAAAACTAACCTAGCCTAAGCAGGCACTCTAAGTCCCTCGAGGCTAAGGGCGAGATCTCCGACTGGAGACACTCAGTGCACTAAACAGTGCTACAGACAAGCTAAACAGCCAGCGTGCTCAAGAAGACAAATGTCTCACTCAAAAATCTTCAACTCAAGAATGAATGAAATGAGGAGGCTCCTCCATCTTTTATAATGTTGGTTTCCCTCCAAAACATAACGTAGCCTCTCTCTCTCCTCCACATCCTCATCCTTATCTACGTAGAATCTTGTAGAAGCTTCTAAACTGTACATAGGCCCCCTCCTCTACATGGTGTTAGGCTCCCCCTTGACTCCCACTTAAGTCACAACGTTGTGCTACTAGGTGGATGTCTTATTTCACTTAAGTGAGTTAGACTCTCTTCACTCACTTTTTATTTATTTACAAACTATAGACGAAAAAATAAACAAAGTCAAATATTCCAATTAGCTATCGCTAATTAGGAATATTACAGTCCACCCGGGAAAAATTTTGCTTGCGCTCAAGCAACTGAAGTGATGGATGCTACAAAATCTTCTTGCTCTCCCAAGTGGCACCCTCTTTCGGAAAATTATTCCCTATCCTCTGCATCACCTTGATATGAAGGAATCTCTCAATACCGGGATCCTAAACTAATCTCTCATGGTGCTTGCCAACCAAAAATCCCCCTGGATCCCATCGCCACCATGGCCAATAATATCCCAAGTCCCACGGCTCGGACTGTGCACTGCCTCTAGCTATGACTGATGCTCTAAGAGGCGAAGACCATGACCCTTGCTACGCTGTATCTGTCACTGTGTAAGTTGTCCCATTGACTGTGCACCAACTCACCACCTCTCTCCACTCAAGGCATGGATTCTGGAATATAATGAGGAACATATCCCTGATGTGGATCCTCCATCTCCAAGCAATCATCCAAAAAAAATAAGCCACCTCCCAACAAAGAAACTCCTGAAAATCTCCTTCCACCTCAAGCTTCGGTAATGAAGGTGGACTAAAAATCTAAACTTGGAAAGCATCATAGCTTACCCCATGTTGTCCTTCTCTCCACTCATGACAAGTGTAGAGTGTATGCTGATCTTGGGCTACAAAATTATTTCCCTCAAATGGAAAAATGAAAAACAATCCTCTAAAGAAGGTTCCTCCAACAATGAAGAACAAGCTAGCCCAAAAAAATCCATCTATGAAGAATAGGATATGGTCATCATGGAACATCCTAATGAGAGATTTTCTGAAGGTTTTACATGATGATACATGATGCAAACAATTTCTCACAAGGATATAGTGCAGTCTCATCCACTGCAACTTTAGAAAATTACATAGCTAACAATGTCCATGATTCATCACATCTACTAAACGATAGTAAATGGCTGAATGTAACAACAATAATACATGATCAAGAAATTGCCCATGGTTGTTCAATGGATGAATATCAATCTTATGGCCCACCTCAAAAGAGAATAAACACTTGACTGTGGTGGCCATATCTCCTTTCATGCTCTCATTAGAACATGTAGTGTAGAAATTGTGAGAATTTTTCCCACTCACGGACACATCCAACTCATGTGTCTCTCTCATAATCAAGCCTCCCATATAGATATGATCTATGTCAGAAAATGGAGACATGATTAGCAGCAAAATGAAGAAAATTCTGAAGGTTACAAATGATGCAAGAAGGTACCAACAGCGTTCCCAGTAGTGACAACGCAATTTTACAAGTTGTTGCTTGATAAAAATACATGGAAAAATGTTTCCTTTCACATGGTTAATCATGCATGTCTTTATATGATACATGCTATAGTGCAGCAACTGAACATACATGTGGTGATAAAACATTTTCCCATGGCCAGAAAAGAGATGGCTGCCTCCATCATGTAGATTGGCCCAATATAATTCATGGAGAAAATTGACAAGCTTGCCCTCTTGTGAAGCAATGCACTGCATAAGAATAGTAAGAGTGTGCAAATAAATGAATGTATAAACAAGCTTCTCACCATATGCTGGAATTAAGATGGTACATGGGTCCATATATGAGTCCTCCATAGTGTTTTGGCCTGCTGTGAAGAAGAATGAACCATGTGCTGCAAGAAGATAATCCTCCTTATGCTTGAAAACCCAAGTAAAGAAGAATATGGCATATATGTCTCTATCATCATTACCTCCTCTTTGTTCATCAAGTGCAACAAATGTGAAGTGATCCTGGGACTTATGGGTTATGGATCCACCATCTTTGTGCTGGGCACACTTCATCCATAATTTTTTACTCCAAGGTGACAATGTTGTGAGCTTATGCCAATAAGCTCATGTCAATACACAACTATGTTATTTGACATGCTACTTGTCAAATATTCTTCCAATAATGTTGCAACTAATGTGGAATACTTCCCAAGATGGAAGTTCTTCCCAATCATCATCAAAGACCAAGGACATAGTGCCATCCCCTCCTCCTACAACATCATACAAAGTGTGAGAGAAAATCTGCCCTTGCTCTCCCAAGAAAAGCAACAAAGTATTTTGCTACCTCCTCATACTTCCATCATACAACTCATGTGATGAAGACACATGAAAATAATTCATCCATTCTCTATGCTGCTCAATGATGCAAGTATCCTGCCATCTTTTCTCCATCCTCCTACTCTTAGGAAGAGTGTTTTCCAAGTGATGGCCAAACTCTTTCAAGAGTAACCAACACAGCCAAGCCTCTTGCTGCCCGGAATCATAGATCTGTAAGTAGCCTTCTAGTTCCTTGCATATCAACCACATCCAATCAATCACTTGTGGATGCCTCCTTCTTCTCCTCATCTTGGTACTCCTCCCATGAGGGCTACCATCCTCCCAAATCAAATTCTTGTCTTTGCACTTTATGGGATTGTGAAATGTAAGCTTCTCAAGGATCAATGAGACCCTATCAAGAATCAAATAGGTGGTAGGAAAAAACCTCTCATCATGATGTGTATGGCTCAAGAGATTTCTAGCACAACCATAAGAGATGTTATCCATCCTAATATGTCCTCCATCTTCTATCTGCTCTTGTGAGAAGGGAAGAAAAGAATTGCATTCCATGGTGTGTCGAAGTGCATCTCCAATGAGATCTCTCCTTAAGACCTCCCTTTCATCCATATTCTTCCAAAACCAATGAGGTCTTGGATCTGAAAATAGAATTTTCTCTTTGAGATGAGAAGAGCTCATTAAGAGAGTGTCATCTTGAAGGGAGAAAATGTTTCTTTCTCCAAGATGTCTACCATCAACCTTCAAGGCTTCAAACCCCAACCTCCAATGTGATGTACAATCCAAAAATGGCTCATGAGAATGATGGTTTGATTCCTTCTTGAGTGTTTCCATAATGCACAGTGTAGTGCAACCAAGCTGCTTAATAGTAGCAATGCGATTTGACCCTTGGACATGCAAAAGTAAATCTCCACATTCATCAAAAGAATTTTCCGCAACAATGGAATGTGGAAATATTTTCATACCTTGATGTGCATTTTTAACTTCTCGTAGGGCTACAAGAGTCCCTTCCTCAAAAGTGTTGGCTACCCAAACTGTTGATGCATGTGGCTGCTCCTCCATGAGTGAGACATAGTTATGACAAGCCTTCTCAAGAGGTGATGTGATCTCTTCTTCCTTTTCTCTTTCTCCATCAAAGGTTTGGATCAACCCTTGAGTGAACTCTGCAAAAGTCTCCACCCTTGCATGGCTCAAGTGGCTACACCACCAACCATAGGCTTCACCCTCCAAATGTAGTGCTGAGATTTCAATAGCTTCTTTCCCTGCTACAGGATGTAGTAGGAAAAATACCTCCAATTTCCTCACCCAAGTTCTTGCATTAGATGAACCATCAAAGGTAGACAACAAAAATCTATTTCCTTTGATTTATTTTCTGCTGCATGGTCTCTTCTCTTCCTTCAGCTGGATGAAATGAGGAAAATACAAAGTCTCCATGAAGGCTCTAGGTTGAGATCTATACTCAAGAAGGTAATCACTGAGAATCTGATGATCCAAATATCTTCCATGCTCAATATCTTCTGCTTGATGAGAATAGGAAGCGCATGGTACTTCCTCTTCTTTTTCTTCAATTTTCTTGACCTGCTCAAAGGTGGATGCATTTTCTCTGGATATGAAAAGAGATGAGAATAAAATAATCTTTGTCAATGTTCTGATCTTCTTGGGCTTAGATTCACAAGGATTAGTGGATCCCTGATATATGTGTTAGCGCTCAAATCTACCTTAGGCTGAAATAAGGTAAAACGCAAGGCTACATCAAACCACGCTCAACCTCGTAGCTAGCCCTACGAGGACAGGAGAGGGCTCTCTCCGGGTCTATCTCGGCAAAAGGTCTTCAAAGGGGCTGAGATGACTTATAAAGAATACTGATTTTAGGCTAGTAAAGAGATAGGAAAGTTTGATTTTGATTTTTTGGGTTTTTTGTTGAAAAAAATGGGAAAAACAATTTTGGGTCCGGGGATTAGGCCAGATTTTTGTAGAATTCGAGTTGGGGCGAGGTAGGAAGTAGTCTTGATGCTTTGATCAGGTGTATGGATGGATCAGAATGACAAGGAGCTGAAGAGGGCAAGAGAGAACATGAATCCTCTCCAAACTGGCGAAAACATGTAGAACTAAACAAATTTAAAGGCAGAGCATTGAAAACAATGGAGTCAACCTCATTTACTCATTCATTTAGTTTCAGAAGCATAAGAAGGGAATGGAATACATTAAAAATGAAATAAATTACAATAAACTGAGAGAAAACACCATCAAGAACTGAAAGCCACAGGAAACCCAACAGGTGCCGCAAAACCTCTGATCTTTCCTTAGCCAAAATATGAAAAATATGTACAATAGTGTGCCAAAGTTTTCCCAAGAGTCGAACCTATCCCACCTTTGAAAATGACTGAGAAAATACATCTTATAGACCTTCCTAACCCCTTCCCATGCCTCTAGGGGTCGAATTCCTCCTTCTAGGAGCAGTTCCAACTAATTTTGAACAAGGAGCTAGAATATAGGCATCCAAACAACTTGCCTCTAAAAGGAAGGAAACTGATTCTTACATTTGATTTTTACTTTTTTAGGAGTGAATCATCTAGAATAGGTAAAATTGAGTCCAAGTTACATTCCAACCATAAAATTACATCAATATAACTCAAAAATTACATCCACAATCAAAACTGGTCCAACTGGCCGAAATCCTGAGCTGGAAGGTGAAAAATTGACCAAAAATCTATATGCGTAGCGCGCCTGAGCCATATGCATAGCGTGCCTTTCAGCCCGCTTTTGGGGCACTTCCCGGCATCCAAATTGAGCTCATGATAGCTCGTTGGAAATCCCTGGATGTTGGCTATCCAACCCAAGTGGAATTTCCAAATTTGAAGCTCATTTGACCCTCCAAAACTTCATTCTCCCAGAAGTACTTCCTGCTGGTGCAAAAGGTGGCAGAAAGGTGGTTTTCATGGTGTTTTTGGGCCCTTTGATCATCCAGAACTTGATGAAATGCTTCAGAAATACTGGAACATGCACAAATTACCATGAAAAACCCAAAAATATAAATTTTTCTTCCAGCAAGTGTACCAATCATAAGCGAGCGCGTCGACGCGCTACTCGTATGGCTGAAAAATCTGTTTTGAGACCAAAATATTTCAAAATGACAAAAATTTCTCCGAATTTGCTCAAATTCAGAGCGAAAACCCTCCATCATGTATCATGCCCAGCCAATGAAGCCTCAGCCAAAATCCAGAGTGGATCAGACCTCTTTCGCCGCTTTAGTGCTTCGCTCAATCTCCTCTTCAGAATCTTCATTTTTTCTTTGCAGACATGCATGCGGGCCCAATAATGACCTTTCATGTGATGAAGCATGTCTTTGTCTCTATTTTCCTTTGCCAAAAATTTCTCCAGATGAATGTTAACATGCGTGAGGCAAGAATCTCGATCAGCCGGTGTCATATCACCAGGTCTCTTCCGGGCCAATTGTCGATCCTCACGGATTCGTCGCAGCTCATAAAGTGTGTGCTCATCCTCTAGCTGTTTGTTACGCTGCTCCAGGTAGTTTATCACCCACTGAGCCCTCTGCAATTTCTCTTTCAGCATGTCATTCTCGGCCTTTTGCTCCTGGATGATCTCTTTCAGTTTCGAGCTAGGAGAGCTCGCATCAACATCGATGAATGTGAAATCAGTGTCTCGACCATCTGATGGGCCCTCATCATGCATGGGCCTCTTGCCTCTGTCCTGGATCTGTACCTGTGCTGAAGAAGAAGGCGAGACCCCTTCCACATCATGTGGAGATATGCTAATATAAATTGGAGTGTGAGACTCCTTCCACCATGGGTTAGAATAATTACTAGTCAGTGTAAGCAAATAGGCAGTAGCCTGGCCCAGTATCCCAAGTACAATGATAACGATATGCTCGATCTCGGGAATGTCGGTGAGTGTGAAGGCTCTCCCTCATCATGAACTACCTCGGGAGCGAGCTGTGGCGGTGTGAAAGTCACGGGTAATCCTCTAAAGTAATACTCCTAACGTGGCATCAAGTGATGTACCACTACGATCTTGATCAGCGCGTAATGATATATACTTCTATGCTTCTGTGCTGGGGTCTTCTTCTGTACAAAAATCATCATCCTCTCTATGTTGTGATACATGAAGTATGGAATTTTCATCATACGTACCCTCGTAAAATGCATCAACAAACGGACATGGTACGCATAAAGACGCGAGAATCTGCCCTCGTAACTGAAATACTGAATGACGAGTTTCATCAGTGGTGCAAACTCATCCTTCAGGAATCTGAAAGGAAAAACCCTGCTTAGATGCCTGATATACCCAGGTTTGATGTATGGCTCATAGTGAAATTTCTATAACTGCTGACGTTTGTTCCATTCCTCTCCAATATTTGGTATGCTGGTGGCCTGAGCAATAGTCACTGGTGACAGAATGAAATCTACTCCGGCGAGGTTTACACAGCCATCATGTAAATGAAGAACAAATAGACGAGCTAGTTCACGATGATGTTGGGTTTGTGAAATCATCTCACAGTATTGGAAACATGACTGATGCTGAAAACAATCCATTGCAAGCGGGCAAGCCTACAATTGAGCCAAAGAAGTAGGCTCCTCCCTGAGATGCTTACCACTTTTGCCACTTTTGTGAGACCTCCGTGGCACATTACCCTCTGCTGTGGAATCACTGTCATACTCCTGCTCATAAACTGAATCTGTCTCTGACATGGCTTTGAAAACAAGATGTCTGCAATATGTATGTTGATATAGGTGTAGTGAAGTCAAAAGTTTCAATGTATGCTCAAAACCCAAATATGTTACATACGTACTAAAGCATCATAAGAAAATAAGCCACAGTGGTAATAGCTCTGTTAAGTGGATTGGCATAAAAACAGACACTACTTTGATCACAAGGGAATTTGACAAATGAGTAAAAAGTGTAATGTAGTGTGCAGCCTTTGTAATGCTGGCTAAAATTTGTCAAAGGGAAAAATGAGTATGAGACTGTGTTTTGTCAATGGAGAATGGGGAAACAATGTGATAATGACCATAGTAAAACAATAGCAATGACAGTGGTAATATAATGGAAATGACAGCAGTGATGAAATGGCAAACTGAGAGCGTGAGGGCCGTGACACTTTGACAGTAGATGCATAGGTATATATATCAACAATACAAGCTGGGAAATCCTTCACAAGACCATCAACATGTATTTCAAAACCCCAAGAGATGAATTTGCAATGAACCTAGGGTTTCACCTTTGTCCACATCAAACACACTAATTTCCCCACTTTAAAAACACCACAATCCTGTTCAATAATCACTTAACAATGGTAGAGAACCTACTTGCAAGCCGATTGAGGCGTTTGGGCATGAAACTGGACGCAAGGGCAAATTTTTTTGGCTCTGAGACTGTATGGGTAGCGCGCTCACCCAATGCGTAGCACGCTGCATGTGCATAGTGCCCTTGTTATTTTACATAGGCTGGTGAGGCTATATGCGTAGCGCACTCTATATAAGTAGCGCGCCTTCTCTGCACGTAGCGCGCACCTCCAGTTCCGGTCCACACTTTGTAAAACACGATTTCGGCCTTCAACTTCACCACTTCGATTTCTTCCTTGAGAATTTGTGCAAATGAATTGTTTTCCATGGCTTATATGTGAAGAAAAATATCTCATAAAATGAGATTTGATTTTAAATTTGCTTCATAACCCACTTTTATAATGTTTGGCACTTTGTCATTCGATCACTTAATACAATGCTGTTATTTGGCTTTTCCTTGCTTTTTCTTGAGTCTTGGATTGATGATACCTGGTTGTTTTTTTTGCAGGGATTTGGCATTTGGCTTAGGAAAAGATCAGAGGCTTGCTCTGAAACTTCTTATGGTGAAACAAATACAATTATTACAAAAAATGAAGTTTGACAATTTCTAGTTCCAAAACAGAGTTTTGGACTAGAAATGTCTTCAAATGTTTTTGATAATAAAAACGTGAAATAGGAATCCTTTGAAACTAACCTCATGGCCTGCGGGCTTTTATTACATGTATGCAAAGGACTAAAAACCCTAGACTCTAGGACTAAAGACTCTTTTTAAAGAAACTAATCATTTATGACCATGAATGCAATGACCATGAACTTCAGTGATTTTTTGAGGAATTTTAATTAGCCCCGCAGGTACAAGCATGAGGAAACACAAGACAAATAGACCCCCTCGTCAGTCAATGGCATGCCCCTAGCAAAATGCAACGAAGTGGAACGAGCGAGACACCTAAAAATGATATGCAAAAAGCGAACTGATCTCTGACGGAGGGCTGTAAGGACCGACTCTAACATTGGCTCCAATGGGGATGGTGGCTCCAAGGAGGTGCCAAGAACGAAAGATATTTGGGAGAGCAGACCAGTGCCTTATCCATTGGGCAATGGAATCAAAAACTCAAACTGAAATGCATGACTAAAAACTGATGACTTGACGACACAAATTGACTCTCACTCAACTAAGAACTGACTCGATACTTAAACACAACCGAAAAACTGGAAATATGCTCAATATGAAGCTTATTCAATACAAACTACTCTAATTTTTCCATTTATCACCTGATCAAGTGAAATAGAACAACCAATGCAACCATGTAAGCATCCTAGCTGCTGTTTGATTTCTTCCCACATGCTTTCTGATGCGCAGGAAAAGGAAAGAATTGAAAGGCAACTCCCATGGAAATTTGAACTCAAGCTGACTGCTGATAAACTTACAAAGCACAAATTGACTGGATGATTGCAAGAATACTGCAAAATTATCTTCATTCACATAGCTACTGATTTCCATTAACACATCACTGCTCTGATCCAGATAATCTCCATACCTTAATCTTAAAAGTTTTCTCACCTCTATGTTGTCTTTCTTTGGTGATTGCAGCAAGCTGCCAAAAGGATCCTGAATTTCGTGAATAACCAAACACTGTTGCTGATTACAAACAGAACAAAAGTCTCCTTTATCAATCTTCTCATATGACTGCAAACCTTGATGAGAGCTTTGTAATGAAAAATCTGTTAGACAAGACAATGAAGGCAACTTTTGAATAAGATTATCATCAACATTCTTTTCTAGCACATGGTTAGCTAATGAAGAAGAATTTTTACAACAAACATCATCCAACACACGAGCAATAGGATCATCAAAAACTTGAGAAGACTGTTGCACTGTATCCCTTGAAACTGTATGACATCCTACTGGTTGTTCATCTTTTCCTTGAGATATTTTACGAAGATTCTGCCTTATAAACTGAAATGCTTCGAAACAAAAGGGTATAGAATCTTCCTGCATCATAAAATCATGTATTTCATCTTCCACACCTTCATCTGTAATCTGAACTTCAATTTCATTTGGTGGCTGCAAATCTGATGTTACAGGCTGCTCAAGAATTTCATTATCTGTCTCATCCTTAACATTAACACTGAGAGATTGCTGATTTCTTACAGGCTGCTCATTTGAAGATTTACTATGCAATTTTTCTCTCAAAAACTGAAATGATTCAAAACAAAATGGTACGGAGTCACCTTGTATCATTTGATCACATGTACCAGCTTCCATGTCCTCATCTGCAACTTGAAAATCAATGGCTTTCGAGGGCTAAAAATCTGAATATGAGAAGTCTTGAACAAAATTTTCATTGCTCTTAAGATGATTCAAATCAAGACTTGTTGACATTTGATTTCTGATTGCATGGTAGTTGTCTCTGATGAACTGAAATGAATCAAAAAAAAAAGGCAAATATCCTTCACTTACTTCAAAATTTGTTTCACTTTCCTCATCATCGTCATAGCTGATATGTATCGATTGATCACTGTACTCAAGCTGTTGAAAGTGAACTTCCTCCTCGCACAAACTAGCTGCTGATTCGTCTGCAAGATTAGCTTCTGTTTGGAGAACATAATCATCACCATATTGATCAAACTGAGGCAAATCATCAGTATACAACACATCATCAAGCATACATGTCATATCAACAGCTCTCTCTTCTTCAAGATGATCTATAAAAAAATCACTATGACAACTGGGACAAGAAACAAAATGTTTTGGGTCAGTCGCTTGTTCTTGAATGTCATTTTCATTTTTTGCAGTCATTTTCCGCACCGTCTCTTCTACTGCATTTATGAAAAGATCACGCTTTTCCTCTGAAGGTGTCAGCTGCTCTGAAACATTCTTCTTTTCTTCTTCCTTCAACCTTTCCCTCAAGATCAGCAAATGAGCCTCTACATTCACTGCCTTGTTCTGCATCTCGTGAAGTGTTGCAATATTCTTTTCTCTTAGCTGAAACTCCATTTCCGGATCAAAGGCACTCGGTTAGTGCAAGAGAGCAGATCTAGGAGAAGGTCTTATATCAGCTGGCATCGAAAAATATACTTGGTTAAATCTGGCAGAAAACTGTTGTACTGTCTCCCCTGGCAATCTTTTTAGCTGGTTATACTCTTCTATAATAAGAAAAGGATTCTGTCCAATCATCCACCTGTCAAGGAAAACTTCGACGAACTGCTGGAAATCTTTGATGCTCACATCAGGGAGGGCTTTGAACCAACTCTTCACTTGGCCTTGCAAAGAAAGAGCAAAAAGCCTAATACTAACATCTTCTTCATCAACTTCAAAAAGATCTAGAAAAGTCTCAACATTCTGCACATGTTGCTCAGCGTTGACATTGTTACGTTCACCGTCAAATCTTGGTAGATATAGGTCATAGTTTTTAGGGAAAGCATGAATAACAGAAGGTAAAACAAGAGGTTTGTACCGATCTGGAATTTTACAAGGCGTAGGGGCATGTACAAGAGCTGTGGGATCAGTTTTGTTTTCTTTAGGCTCATCACTCTGAAGAGAGTCAACATAAGACGTGGGAAAAGTAAGGAGGCCAGGATCAAAGGGAAACTCAGTATCTACACTTTTTGAATGGGTCGAGTGAATATTTTTATCACCTTTCTCATACAACAAATTCTGAAAAACCTTCAGGATAGCTTCAAGACCAGCGAAGAAATAGTTTACAAGAAAGCAGATTAGATCTTGCATACCATTCCACTTTAGATACCTGAACTTTGTGTAAGATCCTTCCATTTTCTCAGAGAAAGAGTCAGTCCTCCAGACTTTGAATTGGAGTCACCAGGTGAAATATTTCAGCCTTGTTATGTCTGATCGCTGTCCACCATCAACCATCAGATCTGAACTTGATACATGTACTAGGGCAATTTATAAGTTAAGTGTTACGATTACAAGCTAGACCGGAGATCAACTGAAGCAGCGTTCATCTACTATGCACTCGCAGATCAAGAGAAGTTCGAAGGCTACCTGGCGTGACTTCAGACCTCGTCTGTAGCTATAAATCAAATAACACTAACAAGCAAACCAGTTCTTCCCCAGTATGGTCGCCGCTATGTTAGCGCTCAAATCTACCTTAGGCTGAAATAAGGTAAAACTCAAGGCTACATCAAACCACGCTCAGCCTCGTAGCTAGCCCTACGAGGACAGGAGAGGGCTCTCTCCGGGTCTATCTCGGCAAAAGGTCTTCAAAGGGGCTGAGATGACTTATAACGAATACTGATTTTAGGCTAGTAAAGATATAGGAAAGTTTGATTTTTATTTTTTGGGTTTTTTGTTGAAAAAAATGGGAAAAACAATTTTGGGTCCGGGGATTAGGCCAGATTTTTGCAGAATTCGAGTTGGGGCGAGGTAGGCAGTAGTCTTGATGCTTTGATCAGGTGTATGGATGGATAAGAATGAAAAGGAGCTGAAGAGGGCAAGAGAGAACATGGATCCTCTCCAAACTGGCGAAAACATGTAGAACTAAACAAATTTAAAGGCAGAGCACTGAAAACAATGGATTCAACCTCATTTACTCATTCATTTAGTTTCAGAAGCATAAGAAGGGAATGACATACATTAAACATGAAATAACTTAAAATAAACTGAGATAAAACACCATCAAGAACTGAAAGCCACAAGAATCCCAACAGGTGCCGCAAAACCTCTGATCTTTCCTTAGCCAAAATATGAAAAATATGTACAATAGTGTGCCAAAGTTTTCCCAAGAGTCCAACCTATCCCACCTTTGAAAATGACTGAGAAAATACATCTTATAGACCTTCCTAACCCCTTCCCATGCCTCTAGGGGTCGAATTCCTCCTTCTAGGAGCAGTTCCAACTAATTCTAAACAAGGAGCTAGAATATAGGCATCCAAACAACTTGCCTCTAAAAGGAAGGAAACTGATTCTTACATTTGATTTTTACTTTTTTAGGAGTGAATAATCTAGAATAGGTAAAAGTGAGTCCAAGTTACATGCCAACCATAAAATTACATCAAGATAACTCAAAAATTACATCCACAATTAAAACTGGTCCAACTGGCCGAAATCCTGAGCTGGAAGGTGAAAAATTGACCAAAAATCTATATGCGTAGCGAGCCTGAGCCATATGCATAGCGCGCCTTTCAGCCTGCTTTTGAGGCACTTCCTAGCATTCAAATTGAGCTCATCATATCTCGTTGGAAAGCTCTGGATGTTGGCTATCCAACCCAAGTGGAAGTTCCCAATTTGGAGCTCATTTTCCCCTTCAAAACTTCATTCTCCCAGAAGTACTTCCTGCTGGTGCAAAAGGTGGTAGAAAGGTGGTTTTCATGGTGTTTTTGGGCCTTTTGATCATCCCGAACTTGATGAAATGCTTCGGAAATACTGGAACATGCATAAATTACCATGAAAAACCCAAAAATATAAATTTTTCCTCCAGCAAGTGTACCAATCATAAGCGAGCGCGTCGACGCGCTACTCGTATGGCTGAAAAATCTGTTTTGAGACCAAAATATTTCAAAATGACAAAAATATCTCCGAATTTTCTCAAATTCGAAGCGAAGACCCTCCATCATGTATCATGCCCAGCCAACGAAGCCTCGGCCAAAATCCGGAGTGGATCAGACCTCTTTCGCCGCTTTAGTGCTTCGCTCAATCTCCTCTTCAGAATCTTCATTTTTGCTTTGCAGACATGCATGCAGGCCCAATTATGACCTTTCATGCGATGAAGCATGTCTTTGTCTCTATTGGCCTTTGCCAAAAATTTCTCCAGATGAATTTTAACATGCATGAGGCAAGAATCTCGATCAGCCAGTGTCATATCACCAGGTCTCTTCCGGGCCAATTGTCGATCCTCACGGATTCGCCGCAGCTCATAAAGTGTGTGCTCATCCTGTAGCTGTTTGTTACGCTGCTCTAGTTAGTTTATCACCCACTGAGCCCTCTGCAATTTCTCTTTCAGCGTGTCATTCTCGGCCTTTTGCTCCTGGATGATCTCTTTCAGCTTCGAGCTAGGAGAGCTCGCATCAACATCAATGATCGTGAAATCAGTGTCCCGACCTCCTGATGGGCCCTCATCATGCATGGGCTTCTTGCCCCTGTCCTAGATCTATATCTGTGCTGAAGAATAAGGTGAGACCCCTTCCACATCATGTGGAGATAATACTTGCTCTGCTGATGAAGTCGGCAAGACCCCTTCCACCCTGGGTGGAGATAATACTCGCCGTGTAGCTGCAAATAAGGCCCTGTGGCCTCGCTGGTATGTCACAAAAAATGGAGCACACATGCTCGATCTCGGTGAATTTCAGCCGGTGTGAAGGCTCTCCCTCATCATGAACTCACTGAGGCTACTGTGGCGCCGTGAAGAAGTCACGGAGATGATTCACATCCAAGTAATGCCCTCGTTGTTACAGCCCCAGTTGCACTACGATCTTGACGGGGCCGCGTAATGATATATACTTCTATGCGTCGTGCCGGGGTCTCCTTCGTACAAAAATCATCATCCTCTCTATGTTGCAATACATGAAGTATGGAATGCTCATCATACGTACCCTCGTGAAATGCATCAACAAACGGACATGGTACGCATAGAGACGCGAGAATCTGCCCTCGCAACTGAAATATCGAATGATGAGTTTCATCAATGGTGAAAACTCATCCTTCAGAAATCTGAATGGAAATACCCTGCTCAGCTGCCTCATATACCCAGGTTTGATGTATGGCTCATAGTAGGATTTCTCTAGCTGCTGTCGTTTGTTCCATTCCTCTCCTATGTTTGGTATCCCTTGGCACACCGAGCAATAGACTCCGTACGAATGAAATCTACTCGCGAGTTTATACCGCCATCAAAATGTGTAGAACAAATGGAAATAGATTGCTGCAGGGTTTAATATGATACTGGTTTGTGAAATCATCTCACAGTATTGGAAACATGACTGACGCTGAAAACAATCCATTGCAAATGGGCAAGCCTACAATTGAGCCAAAGAAGTAGGCTCTTCCCTGAGATGCTTATCACCTTTGCCACTTTTGTGAGACCTCCGTGGCACATTACCCTATGCTGTGGAATCACTGTCATACTCCTACTCATAAACTGAATCCGTCTCTGACATGGCTTTGAAAACAAGATGTCTGCAATATGTATGTTGATATAGGTGTAGTGAAGTCAAAAATTTCAATGTATGCTCAAAACCCAAATATGTTACATACATACTAAAGCATCATAAGAAAATAAGCCACAGTGGTAATAGCTCTGTTAAGTGGATTGGCATAAAAACAGTCACTGCTTTGATCACAAGGGAATTTGACAAATGAGTAAAAAGTGTAATGTAGTGTGCAGCCTTTGTAATGCTGGCTAAAATTTTTCAAAGGGAAAAATGAGTATGAGACTGTGATTTGTCAATGGAGAATGGGGAAACAACGTGATAATGACCATAGTAAAACAATAGCAATGACAGTGGTAATATAATGGAGATGACAGCAGTGATGAAATGGCAAACTGAGAGCGTGAGGGCCGTGACACTTTGACAGTAGATGCATAGGTATATATATCAACAATACAAGCTGGGAAATCCTTCACAAGACCATCAACATGTATTTCAAAACCCCAAGAGATGAATTTGCAATGAACCTAGGGTTTCACCTTTGTCCACATCAAACACACTAATTTCCCCACTTTAAAAACACCACAATCATGTTCAAGAATCACTTAACAATGGTGGAGAACCTACTTGCAAGCCGATTGAGGTGTTTGAGCATGAAACTGAATGCAAGGGAAATTTTTTTTGGCTCTCAGACTGTATGGGTAGCGCGCTACATGTGCGTAGCGCCCTTGTTATTTTACACAGGCTGGTGAGGCTATATGCGTAGCGCGCTCTATATGAGTAGCACGCCTTCTCTGCGTGTAGCGCGCACCTTCAGTTCCGGTCCACAACTTTGTAAAACACGATTTCGGCCTTCAACTTCACCACTTCGATTTCTGCCTTGAGAATTTGTGCAAATGAATTGTTTTCCATGCCTTATATGTGAAGAAAAATATCTCAGAAAATCAGATTTGATTTTACATTTGCTCCATGACCCACTTTTATAATGTTTGGCACTAATTTGTCATTCGATCACTTAATACAATGCTGTTCTTTGGCTTTTCCTTACTTTTTCTGAGTCTTGGACTGATGATACCTGGTTGTTTTTTGCAGGGATAAGGCATTTGGATTAGGCAAAGATCAGAGGCTTGCTCTGAAACTTCTTATGGTGAAACAAATACAATTATTACAAAAAATGAAGTCTGACAATTTCTAGTTCCAAAACAGAGTTTTGGACTAGAAATGTCTTCAAATGTTTTTGATAATAAAAACGTGAAATAGGAATCTTTTGAAACTAACCTCATGGCCTGTGGGCTTTTATTACATGTATGCAAAGGACTGAAAACCCTAGACTCTAGGACTAAAGACTCTTTTTAACGAAACTAATCATTTATGACCATGAATGCAATGACCATGAACTTCAGTGATTTTTTGAGGAATTTTAATTAGCCCTGCAGGTACAAGCATGAGGAAACACAAGACAACCAGATCCCCTCGTCAGTCAATGGCATGCCCCTAGCGAAATGCAACGAAGTGGAATGAGCGAGACACCTAAAAATGATATGCAAACCTATTAACTCATCTCTCGACTTAAGGTAATACACCGACTTAACAATATGGAAAAGGTGTCCTCCCAAAGGTACGTCGTAATCCTGAGCTTTGCGATCTAGATCACCCATTGTTCCATTCACTTCATCCTCGCCCGAGCGATAAATATTAGCATGAATTTTTTGTCAAAGAAAATTTCACTTTAGCTACGCATATCAAGTAGCCCTAACACAAGTTATGGCTGCAAAATATCTTAAAATCTGTAATAAGCTGCATACATCTAGATCTAAACATAAAATATATTAAGCAGATAAATTAAAGTACAGGCATCCAATGGAAAAGACAAGAACAAATGTGTTTAAAAGAATCTTTTATTATATCAAAGAATGGGGCACCTGAGAGGAAAACAAGAAAGGTGTTTTCCAAGTTTCTGGGTCGTGGGTTCTTGGAAGTCCTCGTGTTTCTGATAATGGCTCCTCTCTCTAACTATTGTCGAAAATAAAAACATTTTCAATGGGAACTCAATGGGAGTTCATAAAACGTAAATGAAAAATGGTGACCAAAAGCAAAGATCTACAGATCCAATGAAATGAAGGTGACTAATAATGGAAAAACCTCTCCTATTTATAACAAAATATTGGGGTGTTCTAGAACTTGGTACATGAATAAAATATTATTAAACATCTTCTAGAATCACCCTTTAGGAATATTTTATTATATTGGTTGGAGGGAAAAGGGTTTTTGACTTGGGTCAATTCCTTTATTTATAAATAACAAATAAATAAATGATTTATTTGTTATTTAAGGGAAATGAGGGGAATATAATTAACTAAATAATGGTTTATTTAATTATTTATATTTGATTTAGTCAAATTTAACTAAGAATATGATTTAAATAATTATTTAAATAACTTATTCTTAGGAAACAATTAAATGAATAATGATTTACTTAATTGATATCCTTATTTTGGGTTAAACATGACCATGAAGCATAAATAGATGTGGTGAAAGAAATTTTACTTTAGGTAAAATTGGTCTTACATGGTGTAATTGGGTTCATTTAACAATAATAGGTTAGATGACCAAAAAATGGTGTAATAGATTTCCCCCCAACGTACGAGTGTTAGGAGCAAATCGTATGACCGAAGTACATTGTAAGAACTCAATCAATAGGTGATAAAATGGAAGTGAGAGAGAGGACTGTATGGTAATATAAAGTGTGTGAAGGACTAGACCCTAAGGAGACGAGACTTACAGGTGCAACAAGTCTCAAATGTATGAAGCGGTACCACTGCGAAAGGCGGTGGGGGAGGCATACCTATGCCTACCGAGACAATAGTACAAAGAATAAGGCACCCGAAAAACCACGGAACACAATAGTAGAGCCAGTGCTGGCTTAAAAATGAGCCAGAAATCAAGACAGATGAATCCCACATACATGCCATGCCTGGAATAATTGTCAGGACTTATACAATAGTTTTGTAGTACATGATATATAAATGCCCAGATGCCCCCTACACGCGGCGAAGGGCTCACGCAAAAATCCGACGATATAGGGATATAGGTAAGTTGAAAAGGTGTTGCAAGTGACGAGGCCGATATCGTCAAATGAAAGGAGCTACATCAAGGACCAAGTGAAGAAGTCATCCTAGTGTGTGGGGCTACTTGAGTGGCCACCCCTCATGAGGGTTGGGATGAACAATCACTGAATCATCGAGCGTAGAAACCACGATCAAGCTGACCACAGAGTGCGAACCAAGATCAACTGCCCCCTGGACCCAGCTGCTGGAGAAGATAAGTTGATGTCAACAAAAGGAGATCTAGAGCAACAATCATATAGGTAGTGATGATGATGATGGGAAGGGGGATACGAACGAGTGAGTGGGTGACTTCCCTTGTTAGAGTATATAGGGTATGATTGTGATGGGTGGCAGCTGATATAATGGTAAGGAGGGTAAATGATGATAAGCATAATGTAGGGATGTGAAGGGAACAGACACATACTGCAAGGAGGGAGGTGGACTCTATGCATGTGCTCTAAACAAGGGCGACTCAATGGTGCTGCCATGTAATACAGGTCCAATGGGTACCTGTGAAAGCATGAGTACAATGGGGTAGCTCATGACGAAAATCATCACAGTCAAGGACAAGTAAGGAGGCAAAGTGGTGCCTCAGTTACAAGTGTTGTGAGTGAGGAAATTCGGTTTTGAAGAGAAATGGGGAGACCCTTCATGGACAAAATGGGTCATGGTGAAGTATCAAATGATGAAAAAATAACATATTCCCATTGTAGTGCTCGGTGAGAGCTTTCCAACGGTGTGAACGGTTTGTCGAACGGAGCTATGGTTGGGTCGCAGCTGACGAAAGAAAAATTAGGGGTTTTCTTCTAATAAGGCTTTTTCCCTCCCAAATCATTCATTTTCTTGTGTAGCTGTGGTGAATTTGGAGAGGAGAGAAGGCCCTAAATCTTGCGGCGATTGTAGCGGACAAACCGACTGTTGGAATCGTGATCCGTCAGTTGCAGGTAAGAGGCCTAATCCTACTCTGTGTTTTTGATGGATTCAAAGTTCAGATTAGGGCCTAAAATCTCAATAGCTGGACCTGCTTCACCCTCATGTCCGGGTTGCACTTTTTGGGGAAAAAACTGCGACCTCAGACACAGGTTTTGGCCTGAAAGGTGCGACCTGGCCCAGGATTTGCCTGAAAAGTGCGACCTGTGAGAGGGAGGGGATTTTAGTGCAGTTTTGGGCTGAGATTTAGTTCTTGATGTAAGTTAATCTAGTATTGATGAGGTATAGACTCACAAAGATGTTGGTTTTCTGCAGATATGGCAGAGATACTGGTCAAATAGAGAGAAAGAGATCTGGGTGCATTGCGGACAGAGATTGAAGCAGATCTGGGTGTTCGTCGTGCACTGGCTAGGTTTGGGGTGCTGAAATTTTTGGAGAACCCTTTAATGAGGGCTGGTGAGCCCTTGTTGGCTCAGATTGTCAGTTATTGGGATCCAGATCATGAGGTTTTTATGGTGTAGGGGCACAGGATCGAGCTGACAGTCCAAGATCTGTATTTCTTGACTGGTCTCCCTCCATTGGGGATGGTGGGGAATACGCAGCCAGTGTTACCGCGAGGGCGTAACTGATCCAGGTGGATGTTGGTGGTCACCGGCCTATTCCACTTGGGGCTCCACCATTGTCTATTTCAGTTTTTCAGTTTCGGCACAGTTTACTATTTTTAGCAGTTTTTCGGGTCCTAAACTTCCGGAGCCGTTTTGAAATTTCATGATGATTTGGAAACGGAGGGCAACATGGGCCCATGGACTGATGTTTCCCGTTCCAAATTTGTAGTCCTCGGATAGATCTTTCTAACGAGGTATGGTACGCGTCAAGCGGAGATCGTATGCCAAAGTTACGCCCCTGGGAAGTTGAAACACCAATTTACCCAAACGGGGCCCATAGTTTTGGCGCTTCATCTCCTAGGGTTAGGGTTTTGGCTGTTTAGGATTTACCATTGTTTCTAAATAATAAATAGGCCCTCGAGCCTCATTGTAACTCAGTTCAGAGGCCTGTGGCCGCCACATCTCTTCTCAGAGATAGCTACCAGCGCCCTAGCTAGTTTTATTTCCATTCTGTCTGTAAGCAAATTTCAGTTCTTTGATATTAATGAAATGAAGTGTTATTTCCACTGCATCTCTGTATTTATGGTTATATGTTTATTATGTTGCGTTCCTGCATAAATCCGGATCAGTGGTATCAGAGCGGTCTGCTTTTTCTCGATCCTTCTTTGCATGTCCCCAACGAGGTCGGGGTATAAGGAGCTAGGGCTCGATCTGGTGGAACCTTTGCAAGATCAGCCTCACAAACCTCGACGAACGCCCATGGGGGACGAAAAGAAAGATGAGGGAGCAGGAGATCCTATCAAAATATTGCTCGAGGAGGCCCTCGAAAAACAAAGGAACGTGATGATGGATAACTTTGTTCGGATCCTTCAACGGCTACCCACCGGCGGCGCATCTGCATCTAGCAGCCACTCTGGAGGCGCGACTCCTTTTAAGGTACAAGTAAATTTTGACATTCCCATATTTGAGGGTCAAATAGACGCAGATGCTGTAGATAAATGGTTGAATCTATTAGAAGGATATTTCTCGGTTCATGACTTTTCAGACCGGGAGAAGATTATTTTTGCACTCCTCAAAGCTACCCCCCATGTTAAGGACTGGTGGGAAACCTACTGTGAGAACAAGGACCAGACAGAACCCTCTCTGTTCTCGGCCGCACCAACTTGGAATTCTTTAGGATGCGAGTCAGACGATGCTTATCTGTGGGGAGCTATGAGGACAAGTACATACAATGGACCATATTTGCGACAACAAAGGGATCAAGATGTGCATGGTGATGAATCTGTTCCTACGTAGTTGGGTATCAAAGATTGAGAGAAACGAAGGACACGGAAAGTGGTGTGAGTTCCATAAGAGCTCCACTCACAACACAAGTGAGTGTCGGGCCAAGCAGTCGCTAGTGGCCGAGATGAGGGCTTCTGAGTCAGATGCATGCTTCGACTCCGAATCAGAACCTGAAAAGGGGAATGAAAAAGGGAAACAGATTATTGATGCGGAGCCCAACGCCACTGTTGCCACTACAAAGGTCCAGAAGGAGGAACCGGAAGATCCAGAGGAGGAGGAACGTCTCTTCCACTCCCGGATGTGGGTAAAGGGCTCCCCTATACAGTTCATTGTCGACAATGGGAGCCAAAAGAACCTCATTTCAGCAGACGTCGTGAAGCGGTTGGGCTTGCCGACCACAGCTCACCCACATCCATACACCATCGGGTGGCTTCACCAAGGATGAGATCTCCGCGTCAGCCGACAGTGTCGCCTTCCCTATAGCATCAAGCCCTTCACGGATGAGGTATTATGTGACGTTGCTCCTATTGATGTTTCTGATGTATTATTAAGACAACCATACTTGTGGAAGCGTCATGCTGTGTATGAGTCTCGACCTCGTGCTGTTATTGTTACTTTGGGAAATAAGTTGTACAGGATACTAGAGGTACCACCTCCTGCCGCTATCTCTTTGGTTACTGCAAAACAATGCAGTAAGCTCATTTCCCAAACCAGGAAATTCGTTTTCCTGATGATCCGCCCCCAGGGCAAGAAGAATATTGTGGCCACATCCTCCAGACAGGGCTCCTCTGCACAAAAGCAACAAATGGATAAGGTTGTGGAGGAGTACGGAGACATATTCACCTCACCCACAGGGGTTCCTCTGCACTGTCAGGTCAAGCACCCGATTGATCTGACCCCAGGTGCGCCACTACCCAATGGACCGATCTATCGGCGCTCTGTTCTAGAGAATGATGAAATCAAGAGACAGATTCAGGAGCTGTTGCAGAAAGGTCACATCAGACCAAGTTCATCGCCCTGTGGGAGCCCGATCGTGTTGGTACGGAAGAAGGATGGGACGTGGAGACTCTGTATTGACTATCGGGCGCTGAACAAGATCACTGTCCGGAATAGGTACCCAATCCCACGGATTGATGACCTTCTAGACCAACTCAAAGGTGCAAAATATTTCAGCAAGATTGACCCGAAGTCTGGGTATCACTAGGTACCAATTAAACCCTCTGATGTGTAGAAGACTTCCTTCAAAGCCAAGGAAGGCCTTTTTGAATGGCTAGTCATGCCTTTCGGGTTGACGAATGCTCCCGAAACCTTCATGAGAATGATGGATGACATCTTGCGGCCATTCACCAACTCATTTGTAGTGGTGTACTTGGATGACATTCTGATCTTCAGCAAGACTTGGGAAGAGCACCTTCACCACATCCAACAAGTCCTCCAAACACTGCGGCAACACAAGTTGTGTGCCAATTTGGAGAAGTGCACGCATGACCCCGGAGTTCAATATACGGGATACATTATTGATGAAAGGGGGTGCATCGATTCGACCAAGATCCAAGTCGTGCGGGATTGGCCAGCCCCACTATATGAGCTTGTGACTTTACGGTCTTGCTAATTTATACCATAGGTTCATGTTGGGATTCTCTCATATCACTTGGCCCTTGAGTCAAGTCACCAAGGGAGGAGTGAGAGAAAAATTATTTTGGTCGGAACCTCAACAGAAGGCGTTCACAGAATTGAAAAATTGCCTCTTTTCTACCCCAGTGCTCACATTACCAGACTTGCAACGACCATTTGAGATCGAGACAGATGCTTCTGACTATGCTATTGGGGCAGTTATTACTCAACGGGGACATCCAGTGGCATATCACAGTGAGACATTGTCTAACACAGTTCGCAATTATCCCACTTATGACAAAGAAATGTATTCCATTGTGCAAACTTGTCGACAATGGAAGCATTAAATTTTGGGGTAGGAAACAATCATCCACACAGACCACCAGCCCCTACAGTTCATACAGACACAAGGGAAGTTGCAAAATGATCGCCATCAGAAGTGGTCTACATATCTGCAGCAGTTTCATTTGAACATCAAGTATAAGAAGGGTAGCACCAATCATGTTGCAGACTGCCTCAGCCAACCACCGATCGTGGCGCTCACCACTGTACTCAACGCTTGTGGGCACGAGACTTCTGATTGGCCGCTTCTCTGTCAGTGACTTGAAATTAGGCAAACTTACAAGGCACTCTACAGGGGAGTACGCAAGTTCCAAATTTCACCTCCAAGATGCACTTTTATGTCACATAGGTTCTTCATTGTTCCTTGAGCGACGATGCCAAGATGATATGGGAAGCACACTATAGTCGAGTCGCTGGGCATTTCGGGGTCAAGAAAATAGTAGCAATCCTGCAGAAGTATTTTTATTGGCCGAACCTTCGAAAGGATGTCGAGAAACACATAAGACCCTGCACTTCTTGTGCCATTGCCAAACTGACTATCAAGAAGCAAGGCATATATACTCCTCTACCTACCCCTAGTCGACCTTGGGAATCCATCTCCATGGATTACATGTCAGGCCTGCCTTCTACTAAGCAGGGAAATGACTGTGTTTTTGTGGTTGTCGACAGATTCTCGAAGATGGCCATTATGGCGGCACACGAAGAATATCACGACGAAACCCTTCTTAAACTCTTCTTTGAACGAGGTGGGTGCACTTTGGGATCCCACCCAGGTCTATCATATCGAATCGGGATAGCAGGTTCCCTCTGACACATTTGGTCCGACCTGCGGTCGATTTTGGATACCAGCTCACCAGTCACGGCTTTCCACCCCCAAGCGAGATGGCAGGCAGAGGGTCGTCGCGGAATGATTGTGCACATTACTGCGCATGTTACAATTCAAAGCATCCACGCACATGGGACCGAGCCTCCCTTATGTACAACATAGTTATAATCGGGCTCTCCACGGTTCAATCGGCCATAGCCCATTGCAGTGGGCTTGGGATTCCGCTTCTATGCCCCATTGACGTAGCCATGCCATTTGCGGTACTCATCTACCAATTCGACTCATGTCCGGTCGAAGTTGACAAAGCCGTGCTTCATCGAGCACATTCAACACATCCGCCAACAGGTTCATGATATATTGGACAGAGCCAATGCCAAGTACAAGCAACGCCATGATCAACACCGGGTGCCACACAACTTCCAAGTGGGTGACAAAGTATGGCTACATTTGCAGAAGGAGCGCCTCACTGGACCCCACCGCAAGCTTCGCCCGCTCCGATACGGGCCGTACACCATCACAAAGGCTGTAGGGAACAATGCATTCGAGCTCAGTATTCCACCATTCCTTGGTCTGCACCCAGTCTTCAATGTGGATCGCCTTCGTCCTTACTTCCCACCTCTACTGGACACCTCGGACATTGCAGAACAACTCACACCAACTGAGTTAAATCCAGACTGCATGGAACAGGCCACCACAGATTGCATCATGGACATACAAATCAAGAACACTCGCCAGCAGAAGATCCAACTATATCGGGTTGTCAAAGCTGGCCAACTCCTGCACCAAGGAAAGTGGTTCACGAGGGACCAAGTTCAGCAGAAATTTCCTCATCTCATGGAGGAACTTAACGCAATGGGGACCATTGCTTCCTAAGGGGGGAGGAATGATCCAGTTGGATATTGGTGGTCACCCGCCTATTCCACTTGGGGCTCCACCATTGTCTATTTCAGTTTTTCAGTTTCGGCACAGTTTACTATTTTTAGCAGTTTTTCGGGTCCTAAACTTCCGGAGCCGTTTTGAGGCCCTAAACGACGTTTTTTGGGAAAACGGAGGGCAACATGGCTCCATGGAATGATGTTGCCCATTCCAAATTTGTATTCCTCGGATAGATCTTTCTAACGAGGTATGGTACGCGTCAAACGGAGATCGTATGCCAAAGTTACGCCCCTGGGAAGTTGAAACACCAATTTACCCAAACGGGGCCCAGAGTTTTGGCGCTTCATCTCCTAGGGTTAGGGTTTTGGCTGTTTAGGATTTCCCATTGCTTATAAATGATAAATAGGCCCTCGAGCCTCATTGTAACACAATTCAGAGGCCTGTAGCCGCCACATCTCTTCTTAGAGATAACTACCAGCGCCCTAGCTAGTTTTATTTCCATTTTGTCTGTAAGAAAATTTCAGTTCTTTGATATTAATGAAATGAAGTGTTATTTCCATTGCATCTCTGTATTTATGGTTATGTGTTTATTCTATTTCATTCCTGCATAAATCTGGATCAGTGGTATCAGAGAAGTCTACGTTTTCTTGATCCTTTTTTGCATGTCCCCAACGAGGTCGGGGTATAAGGAGCTAGGGCTCGATCTGGTGGAACCTTTGCAATATCAGCCTCGCAAACCTCGACGGACGCCCATGGGGGATGAAAAGAAAGATGAGGGAGCAGGAGATCCTATCAAAATATTGCTCGGGGAGGCCCTCGAAAAACAAAGGAACGCGATGATGGATAACTTTGCTCAGATCCTTCAACGGCTACCCACCGGCGGCACATCTGCATCCAGCAGCCACTCTGGAGGCGCGACTCCTTTTAAGGTACTAGTAAATTTTGACATTCCCATATTTGAGGGTCAAATAGATGCAGATGCCGTAGATAGATGGTTGAATCTGTTAGAAGGATATTTCTCGGTTCATGACTTTTCAGACCGGGAGAAGATTATTTTTGCACTCCTCAAAGCTACCCCCCATGTTAAGGACTGGTGGGAAACCTACTGTGAGAACAAGGACCGGACAGAACCCTCTCTGTTCTCGGCCGTACCAACTTGGAATTCTTTCCGAGACGCCGTCAAGGAACAGTACTATCCCGTGGGGAGCTATGAGGACAAGTACATACAATGGACCACGCTGCGACAATAAAGGGATCAAGATGTGCATGAGCTGACGAATCTGTTCCATACCCTGCGCACAAAGTTGGGTATCAAAGATTCAGAGAAACATCTGGTGCTAAAGTATCGCAGTTGTCTGCACAAATACATTAAGGAGGAAATGGAGTTCCTTGACATCTCCTCGCTTGGTACGGCATACCGGTATGCTGCCAAGATTGAGCAGAAATTCAAGCAGAAGAAGCGAGACTTTGGATCTGCAAATCAAAAGCAAGGGAAAGGTGCTTCCAAACCGCAGAACAAAGGACCAAGCCAAGGCATGGTGGCTAAAGACAACTCATCGAAGCCACAAGAAAAGAACAGCACCGCAAAGCAAAAGAAGGACACGGGAAAGTGGTGTGAGTTCCATAAGAGCTCCACTCACAACACAAGTGAGTGTCGGGCCAAGCAGTCGCTAGTGGCCGAGATGAGGGCTTCTGAGTCAGATGCATGCTCCGACTCCGAATCAGAACCTGAAAAGGGGAATGAAAAAGGGAAACAGATTATTGATGCGGAGCCCAATGCCACTATTGCCACTACAAAGGTCCAGAAGGAGGAACCGGAAGATCCAGAGGAGGAGGAACGTCTCTTCCACTCCCAGATGTGGGTAAAGGGCTCCCCTGTACAGTTCATTGTCGACAATGGGAGCTAAAAGAACCTCATTTCAGCAGACGCCGTGAAGCGGTTGGGCTTGCCGACCACAGCTCACCCACATCCATACACCATCGGGTGGCTTCACCAAGGACGAGATCTCCGCGTCAGCCAGCAGTGACGCCTTCCCTATAGCATCAAGCCCTTCACGGATGAGGTATTATGTGACGTTGCTCCTATTGATGTTTCTGATGTATTATTAGGACAACCATACTTGTGGAAGCAACATTTTGTGTATGATTCCTGGCCTCGTGTTATTTTTACTTTGGAAAATAATTTTTACAAGATACTAGAGGCAACATCACCTACCGCCATCTCTTTGGTTATTGCAAAACAATGCAATAAGCTCTTTCCCAAACCCCGGAAATTCGTTTTCTGATGATCGCCCCCGGAGCAGAAGAGAGCGTGGCCACATCACTCCCGGACGGGGCTCCTCGCACAACAACAACAAATGGATAAGGTTGTGGAGGTACGGAGACATATTCCCTCCACCCACGGGGGTTCCTCTTGCCTTTGTCCGGGTCAAGCACCGGAATTGATCGACCCCCGGGTGCGCAAGCACCCAATGGACCGATCTATCGGTATCTGTTCTGGAGAATGATGAAATCAAGGAGAGCTAGAGCAGAGAGCTGTTGCGAAGGTCACATCGGACCAAGTTCATCATACTGTAGAACCGGAGTACGTGTTGAGTACGAGGAAGAGGATGGGACATGGAGACTGTATTATTGACTATCGGAAGTATTTGAACAAGATCAGCATCCGGAATAGGTACCAGTCCCACGTGGATTGATGACCTTCTGGACCAACTCAAAGGTGCAAAATATTTCAGCAAGATTGACCTGAAGTCTGGGTATCACCAGGTACCGATTGAACCCTCCCATGTGTGGAAGACTGCCTTCAAAGCCAAGGAAGGCCTTTTCGAATGGCTGGTCATGCCTTTCGGGTTGACGAATGCTCCCGCCACCTTCATGAGGATGATGGATGACATCTTACGGCCATTCACCAACTCATTTGTAGTGGTGTACTTGGATGATATTCTGATCTTCAGCCAGACTTGGGAAGAGCACCTTCACCACATCCGACAAGTCCTCCAAACACTGCGGCAACACAAGTTGTGTGCCAATTTGGAGAAGTGCACTTTTGGCATGACCCGGGTTCAATATCTAGGATACATTATTGATGAAAGGGGGGTGCATGTGGATCCAACCAAGATCCAAGTCATTCGGGATTGGCCGGCCCCAACCACTATAATAGACCTTCGTAGCTTTCTGGGTCTTGCTAATTTCTATCGGAGGTTTGTGTTGGGATTCTCTCATATCACTTGGCCCTTGAGTCAAGTCACCAAGGGAGGAGCGAGAGAAAAAAAATTTTGGTCGGAACCTCAATAGAAGGCGTTCACAGAACTGAAAAACCGCCTCTGTTCTGCCCCAGTGCTCACTTTACCAGAATTGCAACAGCCATTTGAGATCGAGACAGATGCCTCTGACTATGCTATTGGGGCAGTTCTTACTCAACAGGGACATCCAGTGGCATTTCACAGTGAGACATTGTCTGACACAGTTCGCAAGTACCCCACATATGACAAAGAAATGTACTCCATTGTGCAAGCTTGTCGACAATGGAAGCATTACATTTTGGGAAAGGAAACAATCATCCACACAGACCACAGGCCCCTGCAGTTCATACAGACACAAGGGAAGTTGCAGAATGATCGCCATCAGAAGTGGTCTACATACCTGCAACAGTTTCATTTGAACATCAAGTATAAGAAGGGTAGCACCAATCATGTTGCAGACTGCCTCAGCCGACCACCGATCGTGGCGCTCACCACTGTGCTCAACGCTTGTGGGCACGAGACTTCTGATTGGCCACTTCTCTATGAGAGTGACCCAGAATTCGGCCAAACTTACAAGGCACTCCTAGGGGGTACGCAAGTTCCAAATTTTCACCTCCAAGATGCACTTTTATGTCACATGGGACACCTTTGTGTTCCTTCAAGCGAGCGTGCCAAGATGATATGGGAAGCACACTACAGTCGAGTCGTTGGGCATTTTGGGGTCGAGAAAATAGTAGCAATCCTGCAGAAGTATTTCTATTGGCCGAACCTTCGAAAGGATGTCGAGAAGCACATCAGATCCTGCACTGCTTGTGCCATTGCCAAACCGACCATCAAGAAGCAAGGCCTATATACTCCACTACCTACACCTAGTCGACCTTGGGAATCCATCTCCATGGATTACATGTCGGGCCTGCCTTCTACTAAGAATGGAAATGACTGTGTTTTCGTGGTCGTTGACAGATTCTCGAAGATGGCCATCATGGCGGCCTGTAAGAAGAATATCACAGCAGAAGCCACTGCTAAACTCCTCTTTGAACGAGTGTGGGTGCACTTTGGGATCCCACAGTCTATCATATCAGATCGAGATAGCAGGTTCCTCAGCACATTTTGGTCCAGCCTCTGGTCAATGTTGGACACAAAGCTCACCAAGTCCACAGCTTTCCATCCCCAAACAGATGGCCAGACAGAGGTCGTCAACAGAATGATTGTACACATTCTGAGCATGTACAATTCAAAGCATCCACGCACATGGGACGAGAGCCTCCCTTATGTACAACATAGTTATAACCGGGCTCTCCACAGTTCAATTGGCCATAGCCCCTTTGAGGTGGGCTTGGGATTCCAGCCACTATGTCCCATTGACGTAGCCATGCCATTTGCAGCTGCTCAGGCCGATTCAGCGCACGTCCAGTCTGAAGTTGACAAAGCAAGTAGCTTCATCGAGCGCATTCAACACATCCGCCAACAGGTTCATGATATATTGGACAAAGCCAATGCCAAGTACAAGCAACGCCATGATCAACACCGGGTGCCACACAACTTCCAGGTGGGCGACAAAGTATGGCTACATTTGCAGAAGGAGCGCCTCACTGGACCCCACCGCAAGCTTCACCCGCTCCGATACGGGCCGTACACCATCACCAAGGCTGTAGGGAACAATGCATTCGAGCTCAGTATTCCACCATTCCTTGGTCTGCACCCAGTCTTCAATGTGGATCGCCTTCGTCCTTACTTCCCACCTCTACTGGACACCTCGGACATTGCGGAACAACTCACACCAACTGAGTTAAATCCAGACTGCATGGAACAGGCCACCACAGATTGCATCATGGACATGCAAATCAAGAACACTCGCCAGCAGAAGATCCAACTATATCGGGTTGTCAAAGTTGGCCAACTCCTGCACCAAGGAAAGTGGTTCACCAAGGACCAAGTTCAGCAGAAATTTCCTCATCTCATGGAGGAACTTAACGCAATGGGGACCATTGCTTCCTAAGAGGGGAGGAATGATCCAGGTGGATATTGGTGGTCACCCGCCTATTCCACTTGGGGCTCCACCA
Source organism: Pinus albicaulis (assembly GCA_034641835.2). Lineage (NCBI taxonomy): Eukaryota > Viridiplantae > Streptophyta > Pinopsida > Pinales > Pinaceae > Pinus > Pinus albicaulis. Next base: position 1,513,357,142 of record CM076578.1, on the reverse strand, counting down.
TTGTCTATTTCAGTTTTTCAGTTTCGGCACAGTTTACTATTTTTAGCAGTTTTTCGGGTCCTAAACTTCCGGAGCCGTTTTGAGGCCCTAAACGACGTTTTTTGGGAAAACGGAGGGCAACATGGGTCCATGGACCAATGTTTCCCATTCCAAATTTGTAGTCCTCGGATAGATCTTTCTAACGAGGTATGGTACGCGTCAAACGGAGATCGTATGCCAAAGTTACGCCCCTGGGAAGTTGAAACACCAATTTACCCAAACGGGGCCCATAGTTTTGGCGCTTCATCTCCTAGGGTTAGGGTTTTGGCTGTTTAGGATTTCCCATTGTTTCTAAACGATAAATAGGCCCTCGAGCCTCATTGTAACACAGTTCAGAGGCCTGTAGCCGCCACATCTCTTCTCAGAGATAGCTACCAGCGCCCTAGCTAGTTTTATTTCCATTTTGTGTGTAAGCAAATTTCAGTTCTTTGATATTAATGAAATGAAGTGTTATTTCCGCTGCATCTCTGTATTTATGGTTATATGTTTATTATGTTGCGTTCCTGCATAAATCCGGATCAGTGGTATCAGAGGGGTCTGCTTTTTCTCGATCCTTCTTTGCATGTCCCCAACGAGGTCGGGGTATAAGGAGCTAGGGCTTGATCTGGTGGAACCTTTGCAAGATCAGCCTTGCAAACCTCGACGGACGCCCATGGGGGACGAAAAGAAAGATGAGGGAGCAGGAGATCCTTTCAAAATATTGCTCGAGGAGGCCCTCGAAAAACAAAGGAACGCGATGATGGATAGCTTTGCTCAGATCCTTCAACGGCTGCCCACCGGCGGCGCATCTGCATCCAGTAGCCACTCTGGAGTTGCGACTCCCTTTAAGGTACAAGTAAATTTGACATTCCCATATTTGAGGGTCAAATAGACGCAGATGCCGTAGATAGATGGTTGAATCTATTAGAAGGATATTTCTCTGTTCATGACTTTTCAGACCGGGATAAGATTATTTTTGCACTCCTCAAAGCTACCCCCCATGTTAAGGACTGGTGGGAAACCTACTATGAGAACAAGGACCAGACAGAACCCTCTCTGTTCTCGGCCGTACCAACTTGGAATTCTTTCCGAGACGCCGTCAAGGAACAGTACTATCCCGTGGGGAGCTATGAGGACAAGTACATGCAATGGACCACGCTGCGACAACAAAGGGATCAAGATGTGCATGAGCTGACGAATCTGTTCCATACCCTGCGCACAAAGTTGGGTATCAAAGATTCAGAGAAACATCTGGTGCTAAAGTATCGCAGCTGTCTACACAAATACATTCGGGAGGAAATGGAGTTCCTTGACATCTCCTCGCTTGGTACGGCATACCGGTATGATGCCAAGATTGAGCAGAAATTCAAGCAGAAGAAGCGAGACTTTGGATCTGCGAATCAAAAGCAAGGGAAAGGTGCTTCCAAACCGCAGAACAAAGGACCGAGCCAAGGCATGGCGGCTAAAGACAACTCATTGAAGCCACAAGAAAAGAACAACACCGCAAAGCCAAAGAAGGACATGGGAAAGTGGTGTGAGTTCCATAAGAGCTCCACTCACAACACAAGTGAGTGTCGGACCAAGCAGTCGCTAGTGGCCGAGATGAGGGCTTCTGAGTCAGATGCATGCTCCGACTCCGAATCAGAACCTGAAAAGGGGAATGAAAAAGGGAAACAGATTATTGATGCGGAGCCCAACGCCATTGTTGCCACTACAAAGGTCCAGAAGGAGAAACCGGAAGATCCAGAGGAGGAGGAACGTCTCTTCCACTCCCAGATGTGGGTAAAGGGCTCCCCTGTACAGTTCATTTTCGACAATGGGAGCCAAAAGAACCTCATTTCAGCAGACGCCGTGAAGCGGTTGGGCTTGCCGACCACAGCTCACCCACATCCATACACCATCGGGTGGCTTCACCAAGGACGAGATCTCCGCGTCAGCCAGCAGTGCCGCCTTTCCTATAGCATCAAGCCCTTCACGGATGAGGTATTATGTGACGTTGCTCCTATTGATGTTTCTGATGTATTATTAGGACAACCATACTTGTGGAAGCGTCATGCTGTGTATGAGTCTCAGCCTTGCGCTGTTATTGTTACTTTGGGAAATAAGTTGCACAGGATACCAGAGTTACCACCTCCTGCCGCTATCTCTTTGGTTACTGCAAAACAATGCGGTAAGCTCATTTCCCAAACCAGGAAATTCATTTTCTTGATGATCTGCCCCTAGGGCAAGAAGAAGACTGTGGCCACATCACTCCGGATAAGGTTGTGGAGGAGTACGAGGACATATTCACCTCACCCACGGGGGTTCCTCTGCACTGTCAGGTCAAGCACCCGATTGATCTGACCCCAGGTGCGCCGCTACCCAATGGACCGATCTATCGGCGCTCTGTTCTGGAGAATGATGAAATCAAGAGGCAGATTCAGGAGCTGTTGCAGAAAGGTCACATCAGACCAAGTTCATCGCCCTGGGGGAGCCCGATCGTGTTGGTACAGAAGAAGGATGGGACGTGGAGACTCTGTATTGACTATCGGGCGCTGAACAAGATCACTGTCCGGAATAGGTACCCAATCCCACGGATTGATGACCTTCTGGACCAACTCAAAGGTGCAAAATATTTCAGCAAGATCGACCTGAATTCTGGGTATCATTAGGTACCGATTGAACCCTCCGATGTGTGGAAGACTGCCTTCAAACCCAAGGAAGGCCTTTTCAAATGGCTGGTCATGCCTTTCGGGTTGACGAATGCTCCTGCCACCTTCATGAGGATGATGGATGACATCTTGCGGCCATTCACCAACTCATTTGTAGTGGTGTACTTGGATGACATTCTGATCTTCAGCCAGACTTGGGAAAAGCACCTTCACCACATCCGACAAGTCCTCCAAACACTGCGGCAACACAAGTTGTGTGCCAATTTGGAGAAGTGCACTTTTGGCATGACCCAGGTTCAATATCTGGGATACATTATTGATGAAAGGGGAGTGCATGTGGATCCAGCCAAGATCCAAGTCATTCGGGATTGGCCAGCCCCAACCACTATAACAGAGCTTCGCAGCTTTCTAGGTCTTGCTAATTTCTATCGGAGGTTCGTGTTGGGATTCTCTCATATCACTTGGCCCGTGAGTCGAGTCACCAAGGGAGGAGCGAGAGCAAAATTTTTTGGTCGGAATTCTCAACGAAGCGTTCACGGGCGAAAAACCGCCTACGGTACGCACCAGGTGCTCACTTTGCGGTTGCAACGACCATTTGAGATCGAGGCAGATGCCTCGACTATGTTATTGGGGCGATTCTTACTCAACGAGGACATCCGGTGGCATTTCACAGTGAGACATTGTTTGACACAGTTCGCAAGTACCCCACATATGACAAAGAAATGTACTCCATTGTGCAAGCTTGTCGACAATGGAAGCATTACATTTTGGGGAAGGAAAAAATCATCCATACAGACCACAGGCCCCTGCAGTTCATACAGACACAAGGGAAGTTGCAAAATGATCGCCATCAGAAGTGGTCTACATATCTGCAACAGTTTCATTTGAACATCAAGTATAAGAAGGGTAGCACCAATCATGTTGCAGATTGCCTCAGCCGACCACCGATCGTGGCGCTCACCACTGTACTGAACGCTTGTGGGCACGAGACTTCTGATTGGCCGCTTCTCTATGAGAGTGACCCAGAATTCGGCCAAACTTACAAGGCACTCTTGGGGGGTACGCAAGTTCCAAATTTTCACCTCCAAGATGCACTTTTATGTCACATGGGACACCTTTGTGTTCCTTGAAGCGAGCGTGCCAAGATGATATGGGAAGCACACTACAGTCGAGTCGCTGGGCATTTCGGGGTCGAGAAAATAGTAGCAATCCTGCAGAAGTATTTCTATTGGCAGAACCTTCGAAAGGATGTCGAGAAGCACATCAGATCCTGCACTGCTTGTGCCATTGCCAAACCGACCATCAAGAAGCAAGGCCTATATACTCCTCTACCTACCCCTAGTCGACCTTGGGAATCCATATCCATGGATTACATGTCGGGCATGCCTTCTACTAAGCAGGGAAATGACTGTGTTTTTGTGGTCGTCGACAGATTCTCGAAGATGGCCATTATGGCGGCCTGCAAGAAGAATATCACAGCAGAAGCCACTGCTAAACTCTTCTTTGAACGAGTGTGGGTGCACTTTGGAATCCCACAGTCTATCATATCAGATCGGGATAGCAGGTTCCTCAGCACATTTTGGTCCAGCCTCTGGTCGATGTTGGATACCAAGCTCACCAAGTCCACAGCTTTCCACCCCCAAACAGATGGCCAGACAGAGGTCGTCAACAGAATGATTGTGCACATTCTGCGCATGTACAATTCAAAGCATCCACGCACATGGGACGAGAGCCTCCCTTATGTACAACATAGTTATAATCGGGCTCTCCACAGTTCAATCGGCCATAGCCCATTTCAGGTGGGC